>JAUMHN010113552.1:0-12120 GCA_032360265.1 Heliamphora ciliata
ATCAGTGTCCTAAGACACCTGATGAGATAGAGAAGATAAAGGCGATTCCTTATGCTTCGATAGTAGGAAGCCTAATGTATGTTATACTTTGTACTAGACCCGACATCTGCTTTGCCGTTGGCATAGTTATCCGATATCAGTCTAACTCAGGGCAGGAACATTGGACTGCGGCAAAGAATATAATCAAGTACCTGAAAAGGACTAAGGATTATATGTTAGTTTACCAGGCAGATAGTCTAGTACCTTTGGGGTATATAGACTTGAACTTCTAGTCAGACAAAGATTCTCGCAAATCTACATCAGGATATGTGTTTACCTTGAGAGGTAGAGCTATAAGTTGGAGGAGTATCAAGCAGTCTTGCATTGTTGATTCCACCATGGAGGCCAAGTACGTGGTAGCTTCTGAATTAGCCAAGGAGGTCGTTTGGCTCAAGAACTTCCTGTTGGATCTAGATGTGGTGCCTTCAGTTCAGTCGATTATTACACTTTATAATGACAATAGCAGAGCAATTACAAACTCAAAAGAGCCAAGAGTTTACAAGAAAGAAAAGCACATTGAGCGTAAGTATCACCTGATACGAGAAAGAGCCTACCGACTAAGACTTTTGACAGTCATGTAGAGGGAATTGGAGTCAGATGTATGTCAATATGGTTTTGAGTATATGTGGGAGATTGTCAAGGTTATTAGTGTAGGTGCAATCCCAAGAGGGGGGTAAATTTGGTATTTAAAAATTTATACCAAGAATAACCCAATTAAAACACGTGCAATCCCAAACGTCCACAAACAATTTCATCTAATCTTTAATATACAATTTCAAGCATATATGAAATTAAAGTGCAGAAAATAAAGAGATATAGTTAGAGAAACACGACACCGATATTTACAAGGTTCGACACTCCGGTCTACGTCCTTGCCTCAACCAACACCACTTTGAGAATTCTACTAGTCCCTCCTTCAATAGGCAGATATGCCTCTCTTCTTCAAATAGGCGAAGAAACCTCTCTTGAGAATATTTCCTTCTCAAGTTACAATCCCTCATTATAGGTGGAGATACCTCTATCCTTCAGTTGGTGGAGATGCCCACTCCTTCGGTAGGTGGAGAAACCTCTCTTAAGAAATTCCCTTCTCAAGCACAAGATTCATACCCGAATCTTGCTATACAAAGAATTGTAGAAACAAGAGATATACAAAAAAATCACTCTCTTAAAGAGTAGAAGAGTATACAATGAAGAATGCACACATTAATTCACTCCCAAAGAATATAGATATGCAAGCTCAATGAAGAATTCTAATGAATTATACTCTCTTTCAATGAAATTATGAAAAATATGATAATTTGGATCAAGGATTTAAACACCAAGAGAGTATGGAAGTGGGAGAGATGAGGGATGATTGAATATTTGACATTCCAGTAGCATTTTAGTCGACCGAAGTTGATGGTTCAGTCAACTAACTTAGGTTGTTCAGTCGACTAACTTAGGTTCAGTCGACTAACTTTGACTGCTCTGTTTTTCCGACTTCAAATGATCATATCTCCTTCATTTAGACCCCAATAGGGTTATTCTTTATTCAAATTAAAGTCCCGAAAGTCTACTTTCTAATGGTTTAAGCTCCATATTAGAATTCAATTTGTACAAAACGTTATGACCAAAATAGTAAAGATATGGCCATTTTCTTCAAACACTTTTTGCATATTTTTTGCTAAACTTCTTTTGAAACTTGTTTTTTTTTGGAGGGGTTCTTTAACTCAATTTAAATTTTAAGAAAATATTTTGCATGAGTTATTAAGAATCCTATCATCAATCTAAGGTATCTTATGAGCTTTCATAAATATGGTCATTGATTGTGAATTTACATAGGTTCTTAGATTTACTACACTTGAAATTCTTCGAGTCATTCAAGTCTTTTTCTTTTCTTCTTGATTTTCTCATGTTCCATGGATCTTAGCCGCTTGAATATGATCTTCATGCTCCATGGCTTCCATTTTTCATTTTCATTTGTGCTTAACGTTGAACTCCTGTAAATTCATTTAATTGCACAATTATAACATTTTGTTTATTATCATCAAAACGGATGTTAAAACCTTGTTCAGGCCAACAAGTGTTGTATACTAAAAACTATGAATTTTGTTAGTTTTAGTATTTAATTTTATTTTTTTAATAAAATTATGTTTCTATTTTATGAGAATCTTAATGAGTAATGTATGCAATATCATTTTTTCAAATGTTATGCATAGTTGTCCTTTATTCTGTACAGTACTTAATCTGGTGTGTAGAGCTCGACTTGCACACAGAAGACCAGATTATAAGTTCTTGCAGAATATAAGTTTACGGTTCACAGTTTAGATGAAATTGGACAAATCATCGGTACGACTGTAGTACAGAGTTTTAGTAGGCCTGCATTGGTTATAGGAAACAGATAATAACACCGTTTATTATTCTGACTCTCTGTGCTAGTACACTTTGTGTGTATTAAATAAGACCACATTAGGGTAATTAATTTTATACTGACTATATAAATTAATTCACACTCTAATGTTATTATGAGTGCTTATACTCTCAATCCCAAAATAATTATTATTTGCGTATATTTAATATTTGTTGTTTTGATTTATTAGAGGATGCGATCTTTTATAGGTCAATAGTCCCAGTGAATTTGATAGCGGTATTAATTATATGTTGAATATTAATTATTGATGGAATCCACATCCCGATTGTTCGGGATTGACGTTGTCCCATTAAAAAAGTTTATAAGTTTTGACTAGGCCAAACTCTGCAGGTAGATTTAATTGTTTGGCCGATAAATAAGTTAAGTGGAAGGGCTTAAGAAATTTTAAGAAATCAATTAAATTAAATTGTCAGTAATTAAATTTAATTGGCGAATATTAGGAATCTTAACGTGGAGAGATGAGTTAAGCATTTAATAGCAAGAGCTTAATGCAATTGGTCTTGAGATTATGGCTAGAAGTGCAGTTATAGTTATTTAGTGGTATGAACTGTAATTTAGTGTTTTATGAAAATTACAAAAATCACTGCAAGGTTTTTATAATTGCAGAAACCGCTGAAAGGTTTGCATATTTGTAGAAACCGCTGGAAAGGTATCTGAGTCACACTAGGAGTCTATGTCATAATTACTCTACGGGTCTTTGCTGTAGCTTATAAATATGTGGGTAGGTCGAGCCAATTTCTATTGTTATTTTTCAATACCAGATTGATCAAGTTCTGCCGGTACTAGTTCTTGAAGGATCGCAACCTACACTATGTTTGGGAATTGCATCGGGAATATAGTAGAAGGTCTGTTCGGAGCTTCAACTTGAAAAATCAAAGTTCGTAGTTGCAGAAACGATCGAAAGGTATTCATCTAAATTAACTATGGTGGCGCGGGTTTTATTTTGATTGTTCGACATCAAATTTTTTTTATCTGGAGCCTGTGTTGGTGATTGCCCGTCCAGTTTTTTTTTAATCAAAAAATTGTATTCAAATCAATGATCTTATCAGTTTGCCTCCAACATCTATTTCATTATTAAGATTTATTAAAACAGTTTCTTTCATTACAGGTTTAGCTTGCATTTTCTCTTCCTTTTCAACTAAAAGTTTTAATTCTCGAGGGATATCCTCCTCGAATTTATTAAAATTATCAAAATCCAAATAAGATATTTGAGGCACAATGAAGTAAGCAAAATTCAAATTCATTTTATTAATTTCAACAGGGTTACAATTTTAAACTTGAAATAGAAAGGAATCGGGATGCCAACAGATGCATTCTTAGTAGACTTGCCATCATAGGAACCATTACAGACTCGATTAAAATAGACTCACTAGACTCAGACTTCAACTCACTTTCTACATCATGAATATGAAAAGACTCAAGGGATTGACTCTTTTGTATTTTAGCAGCATCCATGATGAGCATAGTGTAATTTGCGGGCTTGTTGGCATCCATCAATAACACAGCCTCATCTTCTTTGTTACCTATACATACTCGGGCCATCTCCTTATCAACGAAAGAACCCAGATCTCCTTCCTCACAATGAACTGGCCAATTTGTTGGCACTTTTTCAGTGAATCCCATCTTCCATATTTCTACTTCTTCCTCACTATCAGACAACTTATAGCTAAAAAAGATCTCCAACCTCGGCTGCTTCTACTTAATCTTCTTCTCTATCCATGGCTCGAGAAATCCACAATAAGGGAAATCATCCCCTTCTTTGACAAAGCGCCCATTCAACGTCGGCCTGCATTTTTCCGTCTTTGGCTCCTCTAATTCTATCTTGTAACCCAGTCTGTATCCCTAACGATTATAGTGCACTGGGATTGGTTCTGAGATTTCTTGCAAGTGTTTTCCTAGCCCCATTCCTGAAAAATAGGACATTGCCTTCATCATTGCTACAACCTTCGGGTTCACATAGTTTTACTCCTCGTTCATCAGAGCTTGGATAGCTTTTGTCTCATCGAAGTCGAACCCATTCAAAAGGAGATCCTCCTCTCCATGCTGAATCTCAAGGAGCGGGGTAGCGTCATTGATCGGGTTTGGCAAGCCAGTTTCACCCGAAATGGTGACATTACTCCTTCCTTGATCAGCTTCACCTTTTGGTGCAAAGCCAACAGAACTGCTCTAATCAACAGGTTGTGTAGCCACGGTCTTCCCAATAAAAGATTAAATGAGGCTGGCACATCGAGAACATGAAATTCTACCTCACTTTTCAAAGTTCCCTCTATCATAGAGAAAGTTACCAATCCCAACACTTCTCTTCTCATATTGTCGTACGCACGCGCCCCTTGTGCACTCTAGTTGAAGTCTTGCACCTTTAATCCCAAATAATAAGCAGTTCGTAGTAGGCACACATTGAGGGTGGAACCGTTGTCAACCAAGACGACCAGCATCCATTTCCTCAAACACTGAACAGTCAGGTGTAAGGGCTTGTTGTGTGATGGTCCTTCTGTTTGAAAGTATTTGTCACTGAAGGCAATAACATTAGACTGCTTCTCAGGTATAAGTATTCCAACCAGCTGGTCGGGGGACATATCGACCAGGATGTCTATGCTGTTGAGAGCCTTCAGGACTGCCTGTCGGTGCTTGTGGGAAGCCATGAATAGTCCCCAGATACTCACATTAGCCTGCGTCTTCTTGAGTTGTTTCAAAACTATGCATTCCTCTTCACTGTTCGGTTTCTTTGCTTGCTTTCTCGATTCCTCTATGCCCCTACTTGGTTTCCTCTTCTCTGACTGTATAGGTTTAAAATGCCTCCCGCTTCTCGTCAGATGTTCTAATTGTTCTTTGAGTTCCCATAGTCGTTCAAACTGGTCAGCTACATCTCGAATTTTGACTACCGGATATCCTCTCTTAGAAGGTCCAAAAATCATTTGCGTTAGCTTTCTCTCTGTTAAATCCTTCATCCCCTCAGAGATCTTCCTCAATTCCCATCACGTTTTGCAAAAACCAATAAGATTCTTCACCGATGGTGATCTCTAGTTCAAAGAGTTGTGGCAGTGATACCCCATCAAACTGATCTTCATAATTGTATGGTAGGGGAGGTCCCCAAGGTTCCTACAGGCCTTCATGGTCATATAGTTCCTCCACAATCGGATGCTATTCTGGCACATCTCCTCCTTCGTCGTATTCTATGTCCATGAATTCCTGCTCTATCCCTTCTAACTCCCACATGTCATTCTCCTCTTGGTGCAAGATTTTTTCTATGTCGAGAGAACATAAAGCTGGCCCTCCAAGTAGAGGAGTTCTTGGTTTTGGTTCTTGAAGAGAAACGATGCATACGGAGGGATTGAACACAGAACTTACGGTGCCCAACGACTACACTTGGGGTGAGTCCTTCTCTTTCTTTTCCTGCTTTTCTCTCTTCTTGGTCAGCTTACCTATTGATAAATTCTCTTCATGCCTATTCTCATTATCAACTTCCTTTCCTTTTGAAGACTCTCCTATTTTGGACACTGTTTTCTCTGCATCTTCAACTCTAAAACTCAGCTCAGCTTCCCCGTACTAGGCTGCCTCTCGGTGCCAGGCTGTATCATCACTTTAAACTGTCAGGATTTGCCATTTGATATCGATTCCAGCTTTCTCCAACTCATCTAATGCCTCAAGACAGGCCAAATCCTCCCATAAGCGTCTAATTTCTGCATCCTTTTCCTCATCACCATTGACAGGGGGAACTTCTTCCTCATGGACGATAATGATCGGGAAGTCATCGAAACTATCATCTATTAGTTTGATCAACGACATATCTTGGCCAGACGATAAATCTACAATAGGCTTTAGTTTTGTCACGGGGATTATAAACTTCGTGGGATCAAAACCTTCTACCCCTCTTTCAACAACATTTACATTCTGCTAAGCTGCATGACTTAGTAAGGGATTAGTGGTTGCATTCAGCTTTTGAGCGGCAGTAGGCAGGAGAATCACCTTGTTATCTATTAGATCTTGGATTTCATGTCGAAGCCTCACGCAATTGTTAGTTAAAGGACCGTACCCCTGGTAGAAGGCACAGTACTGGGTTAGATTATATCGAGGTGGCAAAGGATCTGGTGGTGGAGTCGGCTCTAATGATCTGGTGGTGCAGGACTCCTAGAGGGTGAATATTCTTCTCGAAGTTCTTTGCTGACTAGATTGTTCAGGTTTTAGGTTTAGGATGTTTACTTCAAAAACTTGATCTTTGGAAATATCGATGAAGTTATTATTGACTCGATTAGGGTCATTAGTGCATGGTTTCCTTACCTTTTTACTTAATCTCGCACTTTCCATTGCCCCTAATTGAATGGCATTAACTCCCCCATCAAGCAACTGTTCAAATGTGATCGAAGGATTTTTTAACATCTTTACGGTCTTAGTTCTCCCTTTGTTGGATTGAGTCTCGTTCTCGATAGATGAACTCAACAAATCATTGACTTGAGCTTGAAGTTACTGACATTGAGCTTGGTTTTGGATTTGTTGGGCCTATAAGTGTTGGATTTGTGTCTGGCATTGAGTCTGAATCTTAGCCTAGTTATTCATAGCTGTACTGATGCCGTCTAATGTTCGTTGTAGGTCCATAATTGCCCTCACCATATCAATCATGATCAACTCTGGATCTTCCATCGGGAATATAGAATTTGACTATTCTACCCTTCTAAGCCTTTCTCTCGGAGATCAAGCCCAAGTGTGTATAGGTTCTTCTCTATACGAAGCTATTATAACCGGAGGACTCGTTAGCTAGGACTAAACTCAAAACAAATCACTCTCGATAACGGCTGAGAAGACGAAGACTAATCCTAATCAGGGTGCTAACTATACAAACAAAAGTATTCATAAAAAGAAAATCACATAATCCAGGGTCATGCAACAATCCGACCCCAAACATGCTATAAACAGGCTATACAAAATAAATAGAAGAGACTTAAACATCATATTTAAGCTACTGAACATGCAAACAACTCACGGCCGTATCAATAAATGTTACGGCTGTGACAAATATAATCACAAATAGCCACAAAACATGCGGCCGTGACAAACATAAGGTTACTGCAAAGAACAAAATGAAAAAAACTCACGGTCGAGACAAATAAAAGTCGCGGCAATGATTTTTAAGGGTAAAGAAAGGGTATAAACATTGCACAAGGCTTAAAACAGACTCAAATGAATAGGATATTGTAGACACCCTAATTTGATCTCACCAATCTTAGGTTGATCCAGGTGAATTCGATGATAAAAACAAGTAGAATGGTGCTTCAGGACGATTCTCGGGGAATGATCTAAGCTCAGTATTCAAACCCAATGATCAAAACCTTCAAACCAGTGAACCTATATTGTCCAAACTTTGAACTGCTAACTTTGAACCATGGGACCGCCTGCTCCATTGTGGTGACCGAAATAAGAAACTCTTAGAAATCCTAGCCAAGGTGGCAACTGCCAACTTTGAACCATGGGGTTGCAAACTCCATTGTGGTGACTGCCATAAGAAACTCCTGGAAACTTCATTTTTGTCGCAACCACCAACTCCATACCTGGTGACCGCCAACTCCAAAAATCCTGACGTGTCCCAAAACGTGTCAGCATCTTATTGGTTGATGAATTCAATAAATACCGTACCCCTGGTATGTTTTTCATTACAGAATTTAAGTGAGAGGTACACTGCTGAAGTACCGAGAGAGTACGAGCCTTGACGCCGACACCCTGTTACTTTGCCAAAGTACGAGTTTTGCTTTTGAACGTTCTCTCTTTGCCTCCATCTTTTGTATTTGCATGTATTTGATAAATCTAATTAAGAACCAATGATAATTAATAGAGGCCAACCTTACGGTTGCGCGAACGGGGTGCCTAACACCTTTCTCAGTTCGTCTCTTAACCCCCGGACCCTTGTTTCCTTTAGTTACCATTCTAAAGATCAGTGGCTCATTTTGTTTTTCTTAATTTTTCTAAAAAACCAAGTGGCGACTCTATTTTTCACAAAAAAGGGTTTTCAAGATTTAGTTTTCAAGGTATTAAAGTATTTTCTAAACATTTCTTGAATTTTTTTATTTTTAAACCACAAATCCTATATCCCGGCGCCACAGTATTTTCTAGAGACTCCGCTAGGGATTGGTTTATAAAATCAATTAAGAGGGCTAGACTTGAAAACATCATTAATTCTTAATAAGAATTTCTCATTTGCATTCTAGCATACATTTGCATTGTCTCAGCCCCCTGCCTGGTCAACTCGATACCCCGGCTAGTTTACTGTCTCGGGGCTATGTTGGGAAGATGGGCAAGCCTTATTGGCTGTACATTTTCACAGGTCCGGTAAAAGAGTTCTTGCGTATGGCTTGACCATGTCCTGCACCACACCAGGCATGGGAGGTATATACACGGCTTTATTCAGAAGGTACTCTGATCATTGACTAAAATCAGTCTTTTCTGCATACTTTAGTTTTCTAGGTGTTAAAGTATTTTCTAAACATTTCTTGAATTCTCTTATTTTTAAACCACAAACCCTATATCCCGGCACCACAATATTTTCTAGAGACTCTGCTGGGGACTAGTTTATAAAATCAATTAAGAGGGCTAGACTTGAAAACATCATTAATTCTTAATAAGAATTTCTCATTTGCATTCTAGCATGCATTTGCATTGTTCTCAGCCCCCTACTTAGTTGACCCGATACCCCGGTTAGTTTACTGTCTCGGGGCTATATTGGGAAGATGGGCAAGCTTTATTGGCTGCACGTTTTCACAGGTGCGGTAAAAGAGTTCTTGCGTACCGCTTGACCATGTCCTGCACCACATCAGGCATGGGAGGTATATACTCGGCTCTATTCAGAAGGTACTCTGATCATTAACCAAAATCGGTCTTTTCTGCATATAATTGCTTAGAACCTGCCATTAGGTATTGACCCGGTAGGAATATTTGTTTTCTTTAATCGTATGTTTTGCTTGTGTTCGTGTAGAACCTTTCTTTGGATTAAGATAGTTTCTCTCCTGGCTTTTGACCCGGGTCTTCTTTCGGTGTTCCTTCGTATTAAAATGTTTTCCCCTTGGGCTGTTGCCCACTTTTGATTTGTTAGTTTTGGATCTCGAGTTCTACCCCATTTGTTGGCTTAGGCCTTGTTGATGGTTTAGGATAGTTTTCTCCCTCCCAAGTTTTCCCTTGCTTGTTGGTTTTATACCCTTGGTATCGTTTAGGCTTGCTTTTTCGAGCTCCCACTTAGTTTCTTGCCTTGAGGTATCGTTTGGTTTAGATCTATTTTCATGCCGAAGTGCTGGCCATTTTCTCTTTTAGAACCTTTGGTTAAACCTTTCTTTCAAAAAGTCACTGGTTCTCGGGTTTCACTTTTGGGGTTCCGGGTTGTTGTGCTTCCTGGTTTCTATCAGTATCGGTCAAATCGGGGTATGTTTCCATTTTGATGGTTATTTTTGCCCGTGGTTAGCTATTTTGTGCATAGAAGGTTCGCCATCTGTCATCGGGGTTCTTTCTAAGAAGTTTTTGATACTGGCTATTCTTCTTTTGGGGTTATCAAGTTTGTTTAAGCTTTAGATCATTGGGTCGGAGGGGTTGTGTCCAGCACGTGTTAGGGCTAGATCAGCAATCAAGAGACTTTACAGAATTCCAAAACGAATCGCAAAACGGTATGAGATGGCCAAGAACGAGTTGAATTTGGCAGCCTTAACGAGGGTGATTTCTAAGATACAAAGGGCTATTGAGCAGCAAACTCAGGCTCAGATGCAATGCCAAACACAGATTCGAGCAATTCAGGCCCATCTACCGGGGGTAAATGAACAACTGGATGACCCGAATGGCAATGGTGAAAATTTTTGGGATGATAAGCAAGGTTATGATGGACCACAAGTTGTTGCACCGCCTCGCGTACCCTGTCAGCCTGTGGTGGAGGAAGAAAATACTGCTCAATCCAAGGAATCCGTGCTAGCGGATAAGATCAAGAGGATGGAGAAGGTTCTAAGGAAGGCGAGGAGTTGAAGAATACATGCTCGATGTAGGGGAACTCTGCCCATTTCCAGACGCTAAGCTTCTGAGTAAGTTCAAAATGCCCGATATGGAAAAATTTTACAAAATCGAAGATCCCAGAATTCATCTATGAATATATATCGGTACCCTTGGTCCCATGGGTATCAATGACCAGTTGAAGGCTCAGTTGTTCCACTGGTCACTCTCTGGGACAGCTCAGAAATGGTTTCTTTCTCTATATGTTGCAAAGACTAAAACATGGGAGGACATCGCCATAGCTTTTGTCGGCCAATACAACTATAATGTTTAGTTGGATGTAACCACCCGTGAACTCAAAACCACCCGACAGGATGGTCGGGAATCCTTTGTGGACTTTCTAACCAGGTGGAGAGAAAAGGGAGGTAAAATGGCGAACCAACTAACAAAAAAGAACAGGTGAGGATTCTAGTTAAGAATCTCTAATCTCATCTGAAGCGTTATTTGATCACACAGCCACTCTCCACATTCAAGCAGTTATTTGATGTCGGGGTTTAGATAGAAGACGCAATCTAGTCTGGTGATATCGATAAGACCAAGCCAAGCCAAAAGCCGAGAAGACCTTATCTATCCAACAACCAAAACCATCCCACCTCTTCTACTAACCCTGCATCTCGCTCTAACGAGGTGAATTTGTTAAATCCCCAATCAGATTAATAGAATTCTTCACCTTCATCACCTCCTCCCAGAAACAACTAGTCGTTGTAGCTGAAAATGCCAATGAGAGTTTACACTCCCCTTAATATCTCTCTGGCCACGGACATGAATCGACTTGTTGAGAAAGGACTGATAAAATTTCTTGATCCAATGCCGCCTCCTAACCATTTACCACTACGCTACGATCCCACCTAATATTGCTCATACCATCAAAGCCACAGACACTCAACCGACAACTGTTTGAAACTCTGCCATAACATTTAAAATCTCATTGACAAGAAGATCATCCCAACTCCATCTACAATGAATGTCACAGCTGGTTTTTAAATTCTTGTAATTTGCATGATTTAAGTCTCGAGTCTGAGTTTGAGTCTTGTTTTGATATGTTGGATGTTAAGTTCGAGGGCACGTCTGTTTGTGCACCCTCTTCTTTTGCTTTTGATTTTGTAATCCCTGCTCTCTTTGATATTAATGAAATAAACAAAGGTTCTGATTATTTTGCTTTGCTTAATTTATTTTGTACGCTTTTTGATGATTTTGAATTCGAAGGGGATCTCCCCGAAGAATTAAAAGCTTAAATAAAAAAGAGAAAAAGTAGTAAGTGTCCAACCAATAATTAAATAAAATTTGTTAATAAATTTGGGTAATGAAATTAACTCACAAATTGTCCAAATTAGTTTTTCTTTATTTTCTGTTGAATGTGAATTATTAATAACTTTATTAAAAGAATTCAAAGATATATTTGCATGGTCTTACGATGATATACCCGGTATTAATCTCGAGATCGTCCAACACTATATCCCTTTATATTCCGTTGCCAAACCAGTCAAGCAAAAGTTGAGAAGAATATGGCCAGAATGGACTCTAAAAATCAAGGAAGAAGTCACAAAACAGATCAACGATGGATTCCTTATGGTAATCGAATACCCAAAGTGGGTGGCGAATATTGTACCGATCTTAAAGAAGGATGGATGCAGTAGAGTTTGTGTGGATTTCTGAGA
>JAUMHN010113661.1:0-24339 GCA_032360265.1 Heliamphora ciliata
TAGTGCGATATTAAAAGGTTTTTCTGAAAAGATTTTTAAATTCTCCATTACTAGAAAAGAAACCCAATTCTCCCCCCCCCCCCTCTTGGGTTGCCTATTTATAACAGTATTGTTATTCCGGTTGCACCCATCACACCTCACAAATCATGCTTAGCATTGAGTTAGTCTTTATCCTACGAGTTTCGGTTCATGTATGTATATAAAATCATTTCAGGTTTTGAGGATCCGGGACGATACTACGGCAAAAGAAGCATGTGGGGAAAAGGCTACGAGGAAGAGTTAATATTTCTTTATTTTTACATTATGATTGTACAAAAAGTGAAGTGAATAATTGTAATAACACAAGTGCTGTAAATGAACTCTTTAAAGTTGAAAATTTTGTTTAGCCTTTGTGGAATATGTGTATATCGTGAGAATAAAATATTTTATTTACGATTGCTTAAAGGAAATAAGGTGCTGTTATTAAGAAAGGCATTGTTGATAGATTTCATGTGGGATAATTTGGGTTGTATTCATGGGTTCCCGGGATTCGGGGCGTTACACAAAACTATTAAAAGCATATGCAAAATACCAAAGTATAGTGTCGGAAATTGCCATCACAATTTCAAAAAATTGGCTCGAAAACCATCAAATTTGCAAATTTAGCTCAGTGAAGTCGAGCCTTTTGATAGAAGATGCATTGTTTTGAGCATAATTCAATATATTGTGCATGACTTATGGCTGGCTTGAAAAAATTGGCTCATAGTCAAGTCGAGGCTTTTGCGAAATTCATCAAGTTTGCAAAATCTAGCTCATAGTCAACTACATAGCCAATGATTCCAAATCAATAGTGTAAGCTTAAAATTGTTAAGTTTCCATCAATGAATTTTATGAATATTTTTTAAAAATCTATTATAAAAAAATTAAAAATAAATTAAAAATTGTTAAGAAATAGATCCAGATATAGAAATGTGACGCTCCGTCCTCCGGGCACGTCAGGACATACATAAATATATATAAAGGGATATTCTATTCATTCATTCATATTTACATACGTCAGTTATTATAACATAAATGAGTTCTGAACCGCTCAAAAGTACATAACTATTACAATTTCACTAAGAAATTTAAAAAAAAGTACACTAAGCACAGGAAAACTAAATAAAAGAACAAAAGCAGAGGTTTCGAATCCTTAGAATGCATCAGCGTGATCCACGTGCTTTTAAAGCTCGCCATGCTCTTCAGACTCTTCTTCTCCCTCTAAGATGACTTCCTCCAAGAACTCCTCCTCACCTGTGGGACGAATGCCATGAGCCAATGCCCAGAAGCAAAACACTCCAACCTTTTAACTAATCTCACGGCATAAAATTCACCACAACACATACCATATAACACCCAATCCAATTTATAGTCAAGGAGACAAACAAATTTATGACAGGATAGCAGATAAGTCAATAAACATGCGTGTATAAAATGCAGATGCCCAACCCAAAATGCACCCAGATTATAACAGGAATTCCACGCCGGGGATCACTAGAGTAGACTTAATGGGACTTGATCACCAAAGCCATCATCGCGTCTCGTTGCGAATAGTAACCACGTCGCCTGGCTTCATGCCACAGCTATTTTACTCAATGGAAACGACGTGGGGGCCGGCCAACCAAAATATTCAACCACCCTTATCTGGACCGACAATTCCCTCCTTAAGATGCGTGATGCCTTCGTCGATGTCAACCCAAAGTCTAAGAGAATTCAAGAGACATTCATATTATACAAAGTACCAAGATGAGGAATTAGGACCGTCATTAATTGGGCTCTTCTTCGAAGTTACCACCGCAATGGGATTAGGTCTTTCGAACTAGGCTCTTCTCCGAATTACCCTTCAAAACATCGTGGCAATGGGGTTTAGGTCCGCCATTAATTGGGCTCTTCTCCGAATTTACCACAGCAGTGGGATTAGGTCCGCCGAATTAGACTCTTCCCCAAAATTACCCAATTTGCCCGTATCATAACTCAAAGAATGCAGAATCAAGGAGATATCAAAACAAAAATGCTAGTGACGAACCCATGGTGCCTAACAGTATTCATGATAAATCATTTCAAACACCGGGGACGTACCCAGGGTGTACAAGGGGAATATATCTCAAAATATTTTTAAAAAATGGCAACCAAAGATGCCCTAAATTTAGAACCAAGAAGAACAATTCAATACCGCCCATCCCAACAACAATGTATACAGATGGACTCCAATATGCCAAGATGCAAGTGACAATGTCTATGATGTATAATATAGATCTCAAGTGCAACTATTTATAGCATGGCATCAACTAGCATGGCAAGATTCATAGTACAACGCGCAAAGTATAAGGTACAAGTATGTGAAGTACGAGCCACGATTATCAAGATATGATTCAAATATGATAGCATGAGTTTTAAATCATTATACATTCACTTAAAAATACTAATCAACTAATTCAAACCAATAATCATATAAAAACTCGGGTCTCATTATAAAGAGTAATCAACATACACTTAAAAAATTTTAAGGCAAAAAATTAAGTATTAAATTAAAAGGGGCAACAAACTTTTGGAGTATCTAGACTTGAAATTAAGTTATAATTTTTATACACAATTTAGATAAAAAAAATTTATACAACTCTCATGTTTAACACCAAGGCCAAAACCTAAGGCAAATGAGTGAAATGTTCATATTAAGTAAAAACGGTTTAGCACTTTTCTCAAGATTTTACCAAAATTATACTTCTGTTGGTCTCGGTTTTGGGGTATCATTTTAAGTTCCAAATAAGCCCATTTTTTAGTATGTTCTATTTTAACATGTCCCCTACAAGTTTCATGTTTAGATCTAAGGGTAGTTGTTTGAAACAAGTTAGAAGTTTTGGCCATTTTAGAAAATAGGTTATGTCAGCCGCTAAAATTCAGCAGAGCCGATTTTGGACAGAGGGTCTGAAACGGTTTTGGGGTATCATCCCGAGGCTTTAAGGTCTAATTTGTGGGCAAAAAATACTTCAATATGACAGCTACAATATTCATGTAGACCACTTGTGGAATAGGTCACTAAAAATAGGAGTTTTGAGCTATATAAAAATATATAACAGAATGTTCCTTGGGGGTTGAAACTCAACAGAGACTTTAAAAGGATTTTTTACCTGTCAAACCTCAATATTTTGTTCTTAGTTTTGGTGGATAGATAGATATACATGTTATATATAACTTTTATGTTTTGACCAAAGTTCGGATCTCATTTTAAAATAGGGTTTTCAAGTCGGTGATGTTGACTGGTCAGAAAATGACACACTTTGGTAAAATTACAATATCTTGAGTTCTACTTATGAAAATGAGTTGAAACCAACTTTGGATGACAGATAACACAAAAATATAACTTTGGACGTAAAAATTGTACTTAGATCAATTTTCTATATTGAGTTATGGCATTTCCAATCTCAGGGCAGAAACATCAAGGTTCTCAAAAATCAAGCCTCTTAGGGTTCAAGTCCTCTACTTATGTCATGTCAAGTTTTTGTTCCATTTCTTTGCATGCTTGTGTTTTAGACTTTAATATCAAGATTCCAGCACACTTAGAGGTCATCAAATTCAAAGATAACATCAAACAACAACATCTCATATCATTCATAAATAAAACTGCCCCTAGTTTGTTATTACAACGCTTTTTCGATTTGATTTCGGTTCTTGATTTTTAGAGTGTTTAAAGGAATGTGTTGGGGGATATTTTGAAGGATCTTAGATACAAGGTTTAGATGTTTTACTTACTTGTTTAAGGGCTCAAGGGATGGTGGAGGATGGACTTGAATTTAGCTTTCGAAAATCTTCCCAGTTTTCTCATTTTTCTTCCTTCTTCTTCCTCAAACTCTCCCAAACCTTCAAGAACAAAGTGTTCTGGATTCTTCCCTCTCTTTGGCCGAAAATGACATATACAGAAGAGGTTGTTTGGCTCTCTTTATATAGGCAAGGTTAGAGAACATGTGGGAGACCAAAAGTACCAAAAAATGGTCTTTTTCTTCACTTTAATAAATGAGACTTTGAGTTTGATTTGAGTTGATGTAAGTTTTGAGGGCTAGAATTCAGATATGGGGAAGCTAAATGTATCTAGGGGGCTGATTGGGGGACAAAAATCTGATCCCCCATCAAGCGGTTTGTCTCGATTTTTGTGCCCCTATTGTGCAAGAAAATACATTAAAAGTTAATTTGATGTATTTTTTTAGTGTCTTTTTTTACTGAGACTTATTATTTTAATACGTTTATGAGAAATATAGTATTTCCATGTATTATCATAGTTTTTATAGTAATTGATTAAATAGATATAGTCTTTTAAGTCAAATTAAGCTAATTTGGCAATATATGTCTTTTTGACTTATTTTGTTGTGTATGAACTTCAATAATGATTTGTTAGCGTTGGTTGACCTATAACACTATATTATTATGTATATTACTTGTTCAATAAGTATTGGATCATTATAATACTTAATTTAATACATTTCTCATCATTTAAAGCTAAAAAGAGAGCAAAAAGTCACTTTTTGGCACACTTCCCAAGGTGGTCGGCCACTAAGGGGTATTTTTGGCATTTTTGATGTTATTTTGTCATTTTTCCTTAATTGTACTTAAATCCTTGATTTAGGGTATCCATGTGTTAAAATTTAAATTTTCAAGACTTTTTGCTGTACTATGGGCAAAACGGTCATTTTATCATATTTGTGAGAATTTTTAATTTTTAATTCATTATTTCATGATATTTACTTCATTTAGAATGTTAGGAGAATATCCGGGTGCTAGAGTTTTGTTGCCTGTGTTCTGGGCCTTTTTAGGGTTTCTAGGCTGAACTTAGGGTTTTCGATTCGAGTTAGAATTTTGGATCTCTTCCGTATTCTATGGTCTCGTGGACTATCCGTCACTAACACTTAGGGTTTGGGTTGGGTCTTTACACGAGTCGTTATCAACCAAGTTGTTACAATTAGGGTCTGTACCAGGTCAGTACAAGAAAAGTTGAAGATCAAGTATTAAGGCAACGAATAGATCCCAAATCAAGACAAACAAACAATTTAGCAAATAAAAGACGGAGATCAAGAATAAAATCAAAAATAAAAATAAAAATCACTACAACAAATTGGGTCATTAATGACAAAAGACAAAAGAAGAAACATAATAGTATAAATGATAGGTTCTCTCAACTTTGTAAAGAGACGAAAAAAACAAAAGAAGAAACGGCAAAGTACATATTCCATTTATACGTCATTGGAACTTTGAATGAGGCATTGATTCTTTGCAAGAAAACATTGTTGACAAATACACTTGCAAATATATTTTTCAAGTGTATCATAAATTTGTGTTACATCCTAGTGGTCGATATGGATTTATTTGAAAAGTTGCGCAGTTTTATGCATGGCATCATCAATCGCAAGATACTAAGAATTCAACCACTGAAATAGATATATATCAACACATATGGAGCTTCTAGAATTCAACCACTTAGGGTTTGGGGGGCTTCTTGAAAATCTAAAAAAATTGATAATAGTTGGGTATGAATTCTTGTGATGATATGGGCTTAATAATAAAGTAATTGTATAAGATATTGTACAGGGTTTTACCATTTTGGTGCTTTTTGTGAATAAAATTTTACTTATCAAAAAATAATAATACATTGTAATAACAAATTTTACCCATTCTCTTAAAAATCGTAGTCACCCATCGAGAATATTAAACCCTGGTACTACATAGGGCTTTGTTAATGAGCTAAAATAATTTTCAAAGTAACATGAAACTCGAAAATATCTAAACTATGTATGTACAACATTTTAGCATATTTTTTACTGATCGATCACATGCGGCAGCAAGCTAATCCAACCATATTTATTGTGAAGGGAAAAGAATATTATTCTTTGTGCTGAAATTTTTTTTTTCTTCTAGAAACAAAGACAAACATTTTGAGAGAAGTAGTACACTTCCCAGGTTTTCTAAGACATTTCTAGCTAAGCCAATTGGAAACATCATCCAAAGCAATCGAAATGGAAAAATCCAGAACTCTGTAAACAAATTGATTATTGAAAACATTGATAAAAATAATTAAAAATAATTTGAGAGATGATGAATTCAACATGATCCCAAAACTTTGGATTATTACCACACACAAAAAAGAAACTAAATCTAATTACACATATCCAAATGTATTAGGGGGAACCCAATATGAGGATGACAAAAATTCAAAACCCAATTTTGTCAAATTACATATTCACAACAAAACCCGATTTCGTCAAATTATAAATTCACAATAAAACCCGATATCATGATAGATGAGAGCAGTGGTGAGATCGTACAAAGCGATAAATACATCGGATGGAGATAAGAGAGGTAAAACCCTAATACTTAGAAAATTTTTGGAACAACTTAAATTAAGTAAATAATATAAAATATTAAATTAAAAATCAAAAATTCTCATAACTAAGGTAAAATGACCATTTTGCCCCTAGTACAGCAAAAAGTCTCAAAAATTTAAAATTTGACACATAGACACTCAAAATCAGATATTTATATACAATTAATTGATAATATATAAAATAACAATAAAAATGATCAAATTTCCCTTGCATGGCCGGCCACCTAGGAATTTGTGCCAAAAAAGCTACTTTTTACCTTTTTAAGCTTAAAAATAAAAAATAAATGTATAAATTAAGCATTATTTCGACCCAATACTTTTTATACAAGTAATATACTTACTAATATAATAATATAGGTCAACAAAAGTAAAAAAATAATTATTTAAAGTCTTTACACAATAAATAAGTCAAAAAATCAATTCTAGTCAAACTAACTTAATTTAGTTTAAAAGTATACACTTATTTAATTAATTGCTATCAAAATTATGATAAATCATGGAAAGACTAAATAAATTATAAATACATTAATATAATAGATTTTAGTAAGTTTAGATACATAAAATTAATATTTTATGCATTTATATTCACAAAAATGTACCAAAATATGAATTAAAATCCAAATTAATTACCAAAATAGATTTTTAGTCTCCCAAAAACTGCATGGCCGAAATTACACCTGCCCAAGGTCTAAAATTGTAAGTCTCAAACAATTTTCACCTCTCATGCAACCAATGAAAAATTAAAAAAATTTAAATTACACTTACACAACATAATTACACTCCATTACAATTTTTTCTATAAAAACAAGGCTTTAGCCCCCCCATTCTCTACATGCTTCGGCTAAGAGGTGAGAGAGAGAGACCTCCAAAAATTCCCTAAGTGCTTACAAAGAAGAAGAAGAGAAAAAAAAGGAAAGAAGAAAGGAGGAGGAGAAAAAGAGTAAGGAGCAAGCGTTAAAGCCAAGACCTTTTCTTCTTCAATCTTTTTAGCATCATAAGAGGTAAGCAACTCCCTTAAACCTTCTGATATTCTCCCTCAAGATATCCCTTAATCCATCTCTATAACAAACCCTAAGAAAAAGAAATGAAGAATAACTCAAAAAAAGCGTTGTAGATGCAAATAGTGGATTGTTAGGGCAAGATTGTGTTTTGTATGAGCTTGCATGTGTATGTTTTTAAGTTTTATGGCTTGTGTGTATTCTGGAGTTTTGGTTTATGTGAGTTTATAACATGCATGCAAAGAAAATATTTCAAAAATGTACACAACATAAGCTAAGCAACCAAAACTCTAAGTAGCCTAATTTTCTGGACTTACTTACTTTCTACCACCAACTTTAAAGCATCATAACTAATTGTAAAAAAATGATTTTAAAGTGATTTTTGTGTCCAGACCTAGATTTCTGAGTTTTATTTCATAAAAAATTGGTTTGAAGTGATTTCATTGGGTAGAACTCCAGATATCTCATTTTTTTCAAAGAGTGTCAGATCTTGACCACTCTGAGTTGCAGACCTAAAAACCTTAAGTAAGAGTGAGAACTGAGCTTAGGTTAAAACGTAAAACTTGTAGAGGACATATTTATCGTTCTGTCCACCACAAATGAGCCAAAAATATGAAGTCTTGATAGGTCACAAGCCTTCACAATTCATTGTTAAGGTTTAGTGACTGACATACCTCTCTGTCACACATTTTTGTGAGAACCAAAACCTAACGTTTTAGAAGCTAAATCCAAAAATGGTAAATATGAAAAATGTA
The DNA here is from genome assembly GCA_032360265.1 of Heliamphora ciliata. Lineage (NCBI taxonomy): Eukaryota > Viridiplantae > Streptophyta > Magnoliopsida > Ericales > Sarraceniaceae > Heliamphora > Heliamphora ciliata. Next base: position 8,142 of record JAUMHN010113661.1, read on the forward strand.
GTTAACATATTAAACTAACTACTGAGCAAAAATAAGCCCAAAATACCCTCGGATGATTCTCCAAAGGTTTTGATCATTCTCTGTTAAAAACACACTCTGCAGACCCTTTTTAGGCTGACTGAACCTTTTTTTATAAATGATACCCTAAAATCATGTCCAATAGAGGCCCAATTTTTACGATTTTCTCTGTAAAATGCTGAATGATTTTTACTAAAATAAAATAAATGACCTTTTTACTTTAAAACCTGACCTTGGTGATAAATATGAAAGTTATAGAAAATATTTTTATCTAATTGCTGTTAAAATTTTAGAAATTAAATCAATGTCTAAGTACCTTAAAATGCTGTCGCAACTTTAAAACTAGCAATTAAACTTGTACCTAAAATTGGCTAAGTGTTCGAATGGTGTGTTGTTACTTATAAGACTTGAATATGTGAATCTTATATGTATTTTGTGAATAATTAGTGTATAAAAATGATGCCTTTGATGAAATGAACTCATGCCGATGGTTCGATTCTATGTCGCTTAAATTGTGGTTATACTTCGTATGCTTGTACCTGATGCTTAAGTAAGTTGTACCATGTGCCCTATCATATTCATACGCTATGCCATGATTAACCGTATACAAGAATCATGTTGCACACCATGAACATTCACATATTGCATCTTGGATTATCGGAGTTCCTTCGTATCTTTCAAATTTGGGTTGGGTAACATGGAAATCGTGATTCCTATAGTTTTGAATCTAAGGCGTCCATGGTTGCCAATGATTTGGAAAGTTGCTATAATGAAAAAGGAATTTATTATGAAAAACGGGTTAAGGCACCATCGGTTTGTCACTAGTTTTTTATTTCGGTAATTTAGACTTTGGGTTGATGCCAAATGATCATTCTTGTACTTAAGGTGGGTTTTGTGCGCAAATAATCTGGCCAGAGAACTTGGAATAAGGATGAACGAGTTGTAATAAAGATGAAACTGGCTTCCCCACGCCGTTGCCATTGAGTAAAACGGCTGAGAAATGAAGCCAAGGCGAGCGTTTACCTTTCGCAACGAGGCAAGAAGATATTTTGCGGTCAAATCCCATTAAGTCTACTCTGTAATTCCCGACGTGGAATTCATGATACTGTTCTAGAAGTACTTGGGGTTGGGCACATTTGCATTGCATTCATCTGCATCACGCACTCACACTTCTGTTCTTATATGTGCTCATCTTGTTGAAAATGATAACTTGCCTATATCACTGTTCCTTTAACTTTTTATTGGGTGTTATACAATATGTATTGTAGAATATCTTGTCGTGAGTTTGTTAGACGATTTAGAAAATTTGCTTTTGGGCTCCGGTTCATGGCATTCGTGCCACATGTGAAGAAGAAGAATAGTTCGAGGAAGGCGCGTTCGTTGAGGAAGGATACTTTGAAGAAGGGGGAGAGTGGCAAGAGCAGGGTAATCCCAACGACGCAGTTTGAAGACGTAGAATATTTACTTTTGATCTTTTTGTTCAGTATTTTCACAGACATATTGTTAATTTTCTTAAGCTTTCTGAATGACTGTACTTATTAAGTATTTTGAAAAATATCTAAATCGTTAATGATGTAGTAACTATCTTATATATCTATGAATGTTCGACTAGAATATGTTCTTTATTTATAGTTACATATGTCCCGACATGCCTGAAAAACGGGATGTCACTGCTCACAACAATGAACAGAGACAAAGATGAAAGTCAGAAGGTTGAGAGAACAATACCCAAGTTATTTTGCTGCAAAAATAGAACAAATAGTAGTCTTTCATCCAGTACCACAGCTACAGGTTTCTTTTACTCTATCAAGAGAAAAATAGCATACTTTCAAAGTCTTACATTTTTAAAACTAACCCATGTCAAGAAAAACTAAATATAAGAAAGGATGCTTAATCTAATCCTACAGCTTTCCCTTCATAATTGCTGACAGCAATGACAAAAGGATGTTTAATGGACTCATAGAAACAAAGTAAGATTCTAGTTTGGTTACTTGCACATAAATCATATTAAAAATATAGTTGTGTTACTTGCACACAAAAGTAAAATTCTAGTTTGGTTAATTGTGTTTTAGGTGGAAAAAAAATAGAGTCCACATTATTGTCGACACTGATTTTACAAAATTTTGTCCCATAGAACAACCTTCTTTTGGGGGGATTTTGGGATGATATGAATTATAGCTTATACACGCAGTCATGATTGTTGAAGGTTTGGAATATTCTTGTTGTTTCCAAAACAACAATTCATTCTACAATGTGATTGGAATTTGAAATAGACAACTTGAATATGTAAGCATCTTAAGAATGAAAGGCTTTATTTATGTGAGAAACAAAGAGGATCCCCTTCTAAGGTTTTTGAAACCCCTTTCCCTCTTGAATCACACAGGTCTACTGTGGAAGAAGTTTTTTTTTTTTTTTTTTTTATCACACGTTTGAACTGTAAATGAGAAAAGGAAAAAGGTCATGAGATTGTAAAATATACAACAAAACCAGAAACAAAAACTGGTGGAGTGACTATAGATCAAAACGGAGTGACTGTCAATCAAAAAATGTAGATCGAACAAACCCAAAATGGTAGATCATGCAAAAAAACAGAGTAACTGTAGATAAAAAAATACAGATCGAACCAAAAAAATTGAAGATTGGACAAAAAATAGAAGATAGATGGCTTATCTGTTCTTGGTGAACCCAAAAATCATCGGTGGAAGGTGGAGGGAGGCCTTGATGGGTGCAGCAGGTGGTGGACAAACCTGTAATGGTGTCTTTGAATGAGTCGAGGGAGAGCAGAGAGGGAGATAAGTTTTTGAGAGATCTAGGAATTAGATTTGGGGCTCAGACTGGTGGGCAGGAAGTTTATTGATGTGAGAGAGAGAGAGAGAGAGAGAGAGAGATTTTGAGTTAAAACTTGAATGTTTAGGTAATCAGTGGTCAATCTCAAGGCCAGGGTTTACTCGACTGCGGCTTTTTGCTCACCCTTAATAAGGCGATTTTGAACGAGGAAAGTTCACGATAACCACCATTCCCTCTATAGAAATTGGGTTTCTCCCTCTCTCTCTCTCTCTCTCTCGAAACTGGGTTTGAGATTGGGATTGAAATGAGAGAGAGTAGTAGAGAATAGGGTTTAAGGCTCTTGCACATTTTGCGTGAGAGAGAAGAGAAGGCTCTGGCGTGAGAGAGAAGGGCAATGGTGCGACGGTGCGCGACTTCGGTAGAGTGTGAGAGAGAGAGAGAGAGATCAAAGGTACAGAGAGATCAGTAGCGTGGTCGACGGCGAGTTGCAGCAGAGAAGAGAGAGAGCACTGTGGCCTTCAATGGGAACGAGAGAGTGAGGCGACGTGTAGAGACGTCATGGAGGCATGCGAGAGGAGATAAGCTTGGGATTTTGGCTGTGGCTGTGAGAGGCGTAGGAGAGGGGAGTGTGCGGTGGGAGGCTGTGGCTGTGAGAGATGGAGAAGTGCCGTTGGATTGATAGAAACAACAATAGCCCTTGGATCATCTATATATATGTCCCATCACACCCAGCGAAATTGTAATATAGATACACAGAGAAGAATACAGAGGAGGGAAACGAAAAAAAAAAAACGAAGAAGAAGGCTTGGCAACCGCGCCACCCGACGCCACCTCTGCCAAACGCCGACCAGCCAGTCGTCGCTGCCGTCCCAGCGCACCACCATTGCCGGCGACCCCCACCGGCACCGTCGTCGACCCCCACTGTTCCCCAAACTCCGGTCATCTTCCGTCCTTTAGGTGAGGCTCTCTCTTTCTCTCCCGTCTCTCCCTTCTCCTCTCCTCTTTCTCTCGGTGGCTTCAAAAACCACCACCAAAACCAACCACCACCACCACCGAGGTCACCCAACACCACCACCAATGACCCAAAACCACCACCGGTGACCCCCATAGCCACCACCACGTTAAAACACACGCCACCACTACAATACATACCCGCACCGCCGCCATTGTGCATGCCACCACCTCTGCCACCATCAACCACCACCCTCTAGACATCCCAACACTGCTAATGAATGGTCCCGATCACGGTAAATCACTCCGGTAATTCCAAACCAAAAAATTATCATTTTGTGAATTTTGCCAAAAATAGTTCATTGAGTCATCATTAAGCACTCACAGCCGCCACTTCGGACCTTTGTTCTGACCACCATAAGTTTTAGTAGACTCACTCACGACCACTTATGCGTTGCCACGAATAGCTGTTAATACCGACATTCGAATTGTCACCCCAAAGTTGGGATGAACAAACCTCGGCATACCGCACATGCATGCATGCATGCATGGCTCTATCATACAATTGATTGGTTTTTTTTTTTGTTTTCTTTTATGTTTTTTTAAGTTGTTTATTCATGCATCTTATATTATTATTGTAAAATAATAATAATAATAATAATAATAATAAGAAAATAAAATTTTATTAAAGTTATGGAAATTGAATCTTTTATAAATTAATTTGAGTATATGAAAAAATTATATTTTTATGAATAAAGTTGAAATAAATTTTTATTAAGTAAAATAATCTGATTTTGTTAAAAATATTATAAATTGCATGAATTTTATAAAAGTAAGAGTTTTTAAACTAAAAGATTAAATATTTATATTAACTTGATAGTTAATGAAAAATTTATTTTAACTAAAATGATTGAAATAAATATTTTTAATCAAAGTATGTATATAATATTATCAATAAAAATTTTGAGAAAATAAGATGTTTTTAAATAAAAGTTATTTTCTAGTTAAGGAAATGTTTTAAAGATTAATGAATATTTTTTAGAATCCTAAGTTAAGAGTTTAATTTGAATTACAAGATTAAAATTTATTTTCTTATGAATAATATTTAGAAAATTTTATTATAAAACTGAAATTGGAATTATTTTAAGTAAATAATAAAAGAATATAATTGAATATTATAATTTAAAAACGATAACTTTTAATAGGAAGTAAATTAAAATTTTCTTCATTTACAGAATTTTCAATAATAAAGATTTAATATGTTTTCTTAAATAATAAAATTTAAATAAAGAATATTATAGGAAATATAATAACTCTCCCTTTTTAAGTGGCATGCAGATCAGAATTACCCCACGTCGAAAAATAAAGTATTTCTTTCCCTTCTTTGTATGTATGTATGTGCGTAACATATTTATATATATATATATATATAATTAGTTTGTAATTCTCACTGTTGGAGTCAAATTCTGGGATCTTCTTAAGCGTCCTTTCGGTGCACTGATTAGGAGAAAACTTGCTCATCAACCTTTAGATACGTAGCAATACGTGTCAAAATTGGTGGGTAATTTGTACCGTGTGAATTTTTCGAAATAAAATTTTATGTTCCTAAAAATTCTCAAAATTTAATGTATACTTTTAATGTCAATTCATGAATTATCGCGTTGTCAGAATTTCAATAAAAATTTTCTAATTATAAGTTTTTAATTTCGACGCTAATCGAATTTTAACGAATTTTGTTATAAATTTCTGATCAAATTTTCATTTATAAGATTTTGTCAGGAATTACATTTTAAGAGTATCGGCTAATTATTTTTATTTTTCTATCGTAATTTGGGCACCGAATTTTACATTCTCCCCCTTAAGAAGTTTGGTCCTCCAAATTTGACACGAATTGGGTTGAGAGAATCGTACCTTATTCGAAGAGTTCGAGATACTTGGCCCTCATGTCGTCTTCTTTCTCCCATGTTATTCTCCCTTTGAGTGATTTTTCCACTGGATTTTAACGAGTAGTATAATTTTATTACCTAATCTCCTTTCTTGGCGATCCAGTATACGTATAGTTCGTTCTTCATAACTTAGACATTGATCTATGCTTACTGGTGATTGAATTAGAATATGAAAAGGATCAGCAATATATCTTTTTGGCATGGAGACTAGAAAAATATCGTGAATCTGAGTTAACTATAACGGTAGAGTTAATCGATATGCCATGGGTCCTATTTTCTCAAGAATTTCAAACGGACCAATGCAAAGAGGATTTAACTTGCTTTTTCGTCCGAATCGAAATACACCTTTCATCAAGGATATATTTAGAAATACTCTGTCACCTTCTTGAAACCGTAACTCTCGTCGATTTTCGTCGGCGTAACTCTTTTGACGATCCTGTGCGATCTTAACGTGTTCTCATACTAGAAGAACTTTCTCGGTTGCTTCTTGATCAAGTTCTGGCCTGATAAGATGTTCTCTTTCTGTCTCTGTCCAGCAAATGGGGTTCTGCATCTACGCCCATAGAGTGCTTTAAAAGGAGCCATCCCAATACTAGTTTGGAAACTATTGTTGTATGTAAATTCTACAAGAGGCAAATGTTCATCCCAACTGCCCTGAAAATTCATACTATATGCTCGCAACATATCTTCTAGCGTCTGAATGGTTCGTTCTAACTGTCCATCGGTCTGCTGATGAAAAGCTGTACTAAGGTGTACGTTGGTCCCCATCGCCTTCTGAAAACTATTCAAAAATTGTGAGACAAACCTCAGATCGTGGTCAGAAACAATGGACATTGGAACTCCATGCAAACGTACTATCTCTCGGACGCATAACTTAGCTAACAGATCAATTGTGTGTGTAATCCTGATAGGTAGGAAGTGTGCAGTTTTGGTAAGTCTATCAACAATGACCCAAATAGAGTTATGGTTCTTAGACATTTGAGGCAAACCAACAACGAAATCCATTGTAATATGTTCTCATTTTCATTATGGAATCGATAAAGGCTGCAGAAGATCAGTAGGTTTTCGTCGTTCCGCCTTAATTTGTTGACATTGCAAGCATTTGTTGACATAGTCTGCCACTTCCTTCTTCATTCTCATCCTCTAGTACGCTTTACATAAGTCTTGGTACATCTTCATTAATCCTAGGTGTATCGCGAATTTCGAATTGTGACTTTCATCTAGAATTTGCAGCTTGGCGTCGGATATGTCGGGAACACACACTCGATTCCAGAATTTTAGCACACCTTTTAAGATTTGACGTCGGATTTGTCGGGAACACATATTTTCTTCAGTTTAGGATTCTCTTGTTGTCGATGCTTCACTTCTTCTAAGATTGTCGATTGAATAGTAATTGTCATACATAACGATGTAGCATCTCCTTTGGTTATATTCAGCTTTGACCGCTCCGCGTCTTCAAGTGACGAAAAATGTTAAGCCATCAGAATGTTCAAAGTTCCGATTGTCTTTCGACATAACGCGTTCGCCCCAATATTTTCTTTACCAGGTTTATATTGAATGTTGATATCGTAGTCTTTCATCAATTATAACCAACGATGTTTCCTCAAGTTCAGTTCTTTTTTAGAGAAGATGTATTTCAAACTCTTGTGGTTTGTATAAACGTCGCAAGGAACTCCATAAAGGTAATGACGCCAAATCTTGAGCGCAAAAATAACTGCTGCTAATTCCAAATCATGCTTTGGGTAATTCTTCTCGTGAGATTTTAGTTGTCGAGAAGCATAAGCAATGACTTTACCATTTTGCATAAGTACACATCTTAGTCCTTGTCGTGACGCATCACTATAGATTGAAAATCCTTTTGTACCTTCTAGTAGAGCAAGAATAGGAGCTGTTGTCAATCTCTTTTGCCTTTATCTTGACATTTTTCTCTATAACAGTTCAATATAGTCACTACCATTGCAATTATGTGCCACTGTTCATCTCATTAAAATCATGCAAGTCATTGTTTGCAAAGTTTATCAATTTTGATGTCAGATTTTGTTCTATTAACTTGGCTATTGGTTTCATTTTTTTGCACTCATAATTGCTCTTTGGCCATTTCCTGTAGACAATCAATTAAGAAAAATACATTGAAAAATTTGCATTGTTAATACTCAAGTATAAATATAAAGATGCAACTTATTATACCAAACAAAATTAATTAGTAGCGTCGCAAAAAATAATGACCGTGCGTAGCACGGGTGGCTTGACTAGTATGTATATACACATATGTACACATATAGATATATAAACTCACACCATTTAATCTTTTACATTTTAACTCTAATTAAATTCAAATCACATTATCAAAAAAAATTCCTTGTTTTTTAACATCATAGAATTAATCTTAATTTAATTTTTCGGGGCCTCTACATATGTCAACCATAAACAATATACAACATATATATTCAGAAATCATCTCCATTAGCTCCGTTACATTAATAAAATTAATTTAAAGCATACCGGATCTTCACATGTATCTTGTGTTACACAGCAAAGATATCCCTAACACCCCTTTTGAAGAAGTTTACGAGTTTGAGTCACTGATATAAAAGAAAAAGGCAAGGAAACCCTTAACTTCTTAAAGCGAAACTCTCCTTTTAATTACCCAAACAAAAACTCTTCTTGCGGAGTATAAAAATTAACACATTTGGTAGCACAATTTATAATAGCATAGTGGGAGGCAAGCCAGTCCATACCCAAAATAGTATCAAAATGTCCCATCCTCATAGGAATCAGATCGACTGATAGCTTCACATCGTTAAGGATTACTTCACAATTTTTATACACCACTGAACAAACTACCCCCCGGCTTAGAGGTTGAGATACTAGTAAGTCATATCCTAAGAGTTCTGGAGTTTTTGGTAATTTTTTAGTAAATTCAAAGATATAAAAGATTGAGTAAAATCGGAATCAAACAATACATAAGCAGGTAGAGAACAAATGAGTAAATTACCTGCAACAACTTCATCAGTGTTTCGAGAATCACCAGGAATCAGTGCGAACATTCTACCATATCTCTGATTGTTATTATTTCCTCGTATCCCAGGTGGTGGTCTCCTTGCATTTCCTATTCCTTGAGTCTGGTTCTAATTTCCATTCTTAGCATTAATTGCTAAAAGCCTTAGATAATTTCTTTGAATATGTCCCTCCGCACCGTAGTTGAAACATTTATTCGTTACTCACCAACAAATTTCGGGATGAAATTTCCCACAAGTCATACAAGCGGTCTTTTGATCTCTTCCTTGCGTAGCTTCTAGATTATGTTTCTTCTGATTTCCTCTTCTTAGACTCCTTGTTCTTATAGCTGATCGTTTTCAATTCTTGAAAAACTTCCTACTTTCATTAGCCTCATGTTCTAGTAACATTGCTCTATCCACAACATCCGCATAACTGGGCAATCGTAGAGGCCTAATCATTTTTCGTATCTCTAGCCTTAACCCATCTTCAAAATTTCGCGCCTTGATATGTTTCGTATAAATCATATGTGGAGCGTATTCTGCCAAATTTTTGAACTCCGCTTCATACTTGGAGACGGTCATTCCTCCTTTTTTCTTAAGCCGTTGAAAGTCAGTACACTTCGCGTCTCGCAAAGACTGAGGAAAATACTTTTCTCAGAAACAAATTAGAAATCCTCCCCACTTTATACTAGGTTCATTCTATTTTTTCAAATTCCACTATCGCTGAGCTTCTCCCTCGAGATGATACGTTGCTAGGTTCACCTTTTGAATCTCTGAACATGGCACTACTTCAAAAATCTTTTTCTTGGCAGCTATCCACTCATTGGCCTTCACAGGGTCCAGATGTCCTTTATAAGATGGTGGCTTCATCTTTAAGAACTCTCTGATATTTGAACCATTTGGCTGGTTTTAGGGCATATCAAAGTTTGGATTTTGTAACGCGTTCATAGGTGGATCATTAAGAATTAGATTTGGAGGATTCAAGTTTTGATGTTGATTTATTGCCAACCCACATATCATCTCTTGCATTTCATCCACCTGGTTGTTGACACGCGTCATGAATTCCACTAGATTTTCGTTACACGCTGTTCTCCAAGTTTTTACCATGATTATAATTCTATGTCAAAGTAAAGTTATACTAATATTAGATCTACTGAACAGACATTACATAACAGTGAATTAAATTGCATAACTAAGAAAGACAAAAGAATATAATAAAACAACTTTTATTTATACACAACATTTTTTTACAAAGTTAGGTTTATATACATATGATTAAAAGTGAACTACTATTTACAACACACTTTTTTAAAACTTACATTTTTACAACTATTTGCATCCCAAAATATCATACTAGTTGATATTTTACAACTCTCAAAACTCACTTCCTAACCATTCTTTATCCCTGGACTCATCCCTTATTTCCCCCTGACTCTGATCTAATCCAGACTAGGCCTGTTAACCGTCGACTCAGAGCTGCTACCCCAATGGTTAGGCTCAGCAGGATCTTTGTTTTTATTAGAACTTGTAATTATAGGATTCCGTGCAGAACCCAATTGATGTGTAGGTGAAGATGGTTTTGGAGCAACCATCAGGAGATCCATAGGTTAGGAGCAAATTCCAGGGGTGGCCATGTATTCCCATGTCCTTGGGTTGTTGCTCTATCCACCGAAGCCTGGTAGTGTCGATCGTCATCCATATTAATTAAAGATCTTCCTAACATTCTCATCTTAGTTTTGAGTCGATATCGTACTACAGCCTTTTTCATAGGTCTGGTATAAAATGACTTTTCATTTTATACTTTAAGAATTTCTTGGTAAGTGTACCGATCTGCTCTGCCTTTCGAAAAATAAGCATATGCATCCGGATATAGAGGTTCAGCCCTTAGAGATTCTCCATTTCGAATTATAGGTGCTGGGACTAATCTGTAACCTTTATACGTATCTTGGCTTTCGATAGGTTCTATTCTATAATACAAAAATATTTTTTTATTATTATTAACTTATTTTACTATAAGCATGTTACTATTATGCATGAAATGATGCAATCCATCCTAAGCTCTGGGGTTTTAGAAAAATTTTATAACTCTGCTTTGATACCACTTCTATCATGACCCATTTCTCAAATGGTATCCGTGACCGACCAGTGAGTCAAAACCTACCCGAGGCCTCTTTCTTCTACTTTCTCACTTCAAATTCAAGGCTAACTTTTTTTAATCATAGACAAAAAATTCATTCATTCATCTCTATTAAAAGAAGATGATTTTCAGATTTCCTTCTTACATTTACCAAAAACAACTCCTAGAGCTACTACATATGTACACACAGAGTTTGGTTACAAAACATTTCATAGTACACCATATCCTATGTACAAAACATGTGCTAGCAAAACATGGTAATGTCTAGCATCATCAACTTTGCTATGCATGACCTGAATGGTTAGAATTCAACGTACGTTAACAAAGCTAGTGTAAAATCATTGATATCTAAATTACTAACAGTTTTTTTATTTTAGAATGTTATTTGTTTAACGGTTCAACCAGCAATTAGTAGGGAGTGACCCTATGATACGATAGATATATAATGAATATGATCATTTCTTAGCCATCTGGCCATAGCTCCACTCTTATTTCATTCACTTCGCTAGTATTTTTATCGTCCCCTAGCGATCGGAACGTCGTTTAAACAATCATTCTCATTCTTTAGATCATCTCAATTTTATTTCCAGTATCACGATTATCATATTATCATTTCCTGTACAATATTTCATATTGAATGTCAGTAGGAAACAGTAATTAACTCAGATATCAAATGACTAACCTTAATTATGCTGATTATTAATATATGGTCTGTGATCTATACAAAAGAAAGATAAACCATAATTATTATCTTATTGATTTTTCTTTAAAACTTAATAAAATATTTATTTATTTAAAACCCTTTTCTAAAATTTCTAAACTTTATAATTTAACTTTATAATTTATTTAAGAAAATTCTATTTATTTTATATTCATCATTAATTTAACTTATCAAATTATTATCTTATCTTAAAAATTATAATGTTTTAATAAAATTATTTATTTATCTCAACTCTTAAAATATTAACTTTTCCATAATTTGAATAAAATTATGTTCTATTATTATTATTATTATTATTATTATTAACATAATTCATAAGAATCAAAACATGCATGCATGGTCCCAGCATATCAACGTCACAGTGGTTGAGTGGTATGCATAGTGCGTTGCTGAGTTGGGTGTGCTGCGGTTATTTTGGTCCAACTTTAGGACGTGCGTTCGGATAATTCGGATGTCGATTTTTGATAGTCGTTCATGGCTACGAGTAGGTGACAGTGAGGTGAAACTATCTAAACTTACGGCGGTCAAAATTGAGGTTCGAGGTGTCAGTTATAAACGTTGGAAGATAGCCTAGAAACTGGTTTTTTAACAGAAATTTCTTAAAACGATGGTTATCTTGTTCAGTTCTGTTGGAGTAGTTTTTTGACGATCAGAACCGTTCACTAGCGGCGTTAGGCCGTTAAAAAGGTAGTGAACTCTGGTGATAGAGAAGTTGTGGTGGCCGTGTGCATACAGATAATAAGAATAATAAATTATTAAAGGTGGCGGTGGCTGTAGTCATTTGCGGTGGTCCGGTGGTCTTAGCGGGTGCATGGTGGATTTGGGGATGGTGAGGGGTGGCGCTGGTGACGGTTGTGGTGGCTGGTGGTGGCGGCACCACCATGTGAGGGGATGAGAGAAAATGGGAGAGAGAGAGAGAGAGAGAGAGAGAGAAAGGAGATATCGGATAGAGAGAGAGAGACGGAGAGAGAGAGAGAGAGGGATCGCCGGCAGAGCTCCGGTGGTCGACGGCGTCAGCGGCGTCGGCATCGGCGGTCTGGTTGGTGATGGCGTCGATGGTAGCTGACCGGCGTTGGCGTGGACGGGTTGGACACTGGGTTTCTTTCCCTTCCTTTGTATGTGTGCATGTATATATGCGTATATATATATATATATAAAATTAGTTTGTAATTCTCACTACTGAAGACAAATTCTGGGTCTTCTCGGTGCACTGATTATGAGGAAAACTTGCTCATCAACCTTTAGACGGAATCGGGGAGCGTGCTGTGCTCCAATAGGCAGCACGCTCGAGCACGCTCATGCTGCGTCTTAGAAGGTATATTTTTCGAATAATATTTTATGATTCAATTCGTTCATTACGTAGAACTCGTCGAGTTTATTTAGTATGTGAAAATTCAGATTCATTCGATACCTGTAGATAAGTGATTGAGTAAGATTTTCTAATGTTGTTTTATAAATAAATAAATAAAAATTATAATTAAAAAATATTGTTAAACAAATGTTACTCAATCACTTAGTTACATATATCGGATGAATATGATTTTTTATATATTAAACAAACTCGACGAGTTCTAAGTAATGAACGGATTGAATCATAAATAACTATTCAAAAAACGTACAATTTGAGGCACAGTACGAGATTGCTGCCCATTGGGGGCAGCACGCTCCTCCAGTCCCCCTTTAGACACGTAGCAATACGTGTGTCAAAATTGGTGTGTAATTTGTACTGCGTGAATTTTTTGATGTAAAATTTTATATTTTTAAAAATTTTTAAAATTTAATATAAACTTTTAATGTCAATTTATGAATTATCGCGTTGTAGGAATTTCAACAAAAAATTTTTAATTATAAGTTTTTAATTTTGACGCTTATCGAACTTTAACGAATTTTGTTATAAATTTCCAATAAAATTTTCATTTATAATATTTTATTAGGAATTACATTTTAAGAGTATCGGCTAATTATTTTTATTTTTCTATCGTAATTTGAGTACCGAATTTTACAACACTATTACGATAATTTTCGGAGAGCATTCACTCGATATTTTCATAAAGATGATTCTAGACTGTTTGGCCGAGAATTGTCTACACAAACACAAAATCGAGCCGAAAAGTGATAATCGGTGATAAGATGCTGCGAAGTTTAATTACCGGGATTGACTTGGAAAGCCAAGTTCCAGAAGGAATTCGAGACTCGATTCAACAAATACTGAATCAGAAAATTGCCTTGCAAATAAATGACGAAGTCTGAGAAACTGAATTAGTGAAAATGTTCACACACACACACACACACCCGTGAAAATGTTCTCACAGTTATTAACACTGAGAATGTTCTCACTGTTTTTGACATTAAAAATCACTACAAGAAAAAAAGTGTTAACCGCGACGCTTTTCTCCGACGAAGACAACATTTCGTCGCGAAAAGTTGACCATCGCCGATAAGCTTAGCAATGTTGTCGCCGCAGGGTTGTCGACGTTCTGTGATGAGCCACTCTCGTTGGCGAAGGAGTGGTTTTGCGCGACAACTTACCCATGTCATCGCCGAAGGTGTTAAACACTCGCGCCAAATCTGAGATAGTTCGCGGGAGTCTAAAACATCCTTGTGCGACAAATTAATGTCGTCGCGAAAAGTCTACCTTCGTCAACAAGCTCACCCATGTTGTTGCCGTAGGGTTTTCGACATTCCGCGACGAACCACTCACGTCGACGACGGAGTTTGTTTGCACGAAAACTTACATATGCCATTGCCGAAGGTGTTAAAACTTGGCGCTAACACTTGCGCCAAATCTGAGGGAGTTCGCGGGAGTTCTACACATCCTTGCGCGACAAAGGAATGCTGTTGTTGTTGAGCTTGGTGACCAAATTGGTATTTGTTTTGGTTAATAAGTCCTTCCCCGTCAACAAATTTCGTCGTGTTTAGGGTTTTCTGCAATTGCTTAAGCAAAAATTAAACCACTACTTTACCCTAAACCCAGATCTCATCAGTATTTGCTCCGGTTAATCCTTCGCCGCCCTTGCGTTTCAAGCACCCTCCTCCGCCGCCTACGTCGCTACGGTTGCCCCCTTCGCAGATTGCCTCTTCATCTCCCAATATATAGTCTCTCCCCCCCCTCTCTCTCTCTCTCTCACCCTGTATTCACACCATCAAGATTCTTACTTGATAGAGGTGAGACAACTTTAGGATTCGAGAAGCAAACCGAAACCCTAGCGTTCTCAAGGTTAGAAATCCCACTCTCTTTGCCATAGTTTTACACATTTGGGTGTTCTTGGTTTCATTTCGCAAATCGAAAACTTCTTATTTGTGAATCGCTAGAGTATGTATACTATTTTTCACTCTCAGTAAGTAATTGAAAATGGTGCAATTTTGTTATAGGGATATGTATTCAGGGATAAGTATTCCGAATCAGTGGCATCCAATCCCTGTCAATTAATTTTTAGGGTTTTCCTTACTTTGCTTTCTAATCAATTGTTCTTTCTCTTTCTGTGAATAATTCGAAGCAAAGCCAAACAATGTCCACACAATTTCAGGAAAATCATTTTTCTTCGTTAAATGCCCACAATGTAAGTAACTAATAATCAATTTGTTTGTTTTAGATCCATCTATCTATTCACTTATGTGCGCTGTTGTGTCTTCTCTGTGTAAATCGCTCAGTTAATTTTATTGAATAAATATGTTCTGTTAGAATGATGAAAAATCGATTTTATTCATTTTCTGTATTTCTTATTTATCGAACTTTGAGGATTTAGGATGGAGATACTAACTTCATATGTTGATACTTGAATTTTATTACCCCATAACCTGTGCTTTGGTCAGCCATTTATAAGCTTTGGTCAGCCATTTATAACCATGATCACAAGCTTTTAAATTTGTGCTTGTTTTATGTTTATTCTAGATAAATAGTTGCATATCATTCTGTAGTTTTTGTTGGAAGTCATTCTGTATATACACCATTCCAACAATGTAGGAGATTTTTTTAGGAAGATTCCCCACTACACTTTAGTGGGTGGTTTCTAACAACCATCCTTCTATTTTTTAAATTTTAATACATGTAGCAAGCTTTAAGCACACAATTGTCCGTGTAGAAACCACTTACATTTCCTTCAGTTCAGGTCAAGTCAGTGGCAAGAGAACCCAAATTCATTACCATTTTTTTCCTTTTTCTTTTTCTTTTTAAAAATCATTGCTAACGCAAGGTTTTGTAACTCTTAAAATTTTAAAATTTATTTTCCAATAGTTACTTTTGTTGTTACCTTGCTGCATTGCCATGCCTGATCAATCTGAATGAACATATTTTTCTTGGAGAACAAATAAATTAAGGAGATGTTAGGAAAATCTATAATGGATAATCATCCCATAAAGCAATTAACATGTCAAAACATAAGAAAAGTATGCTGTCTGATTCAATTCAGAAGCTTTTCCCAAGCCTTGTGCATAATTGGTTGAGAGGACCTACAAAAGGGGGAGGTTATATTGTTCGTATGTTTCTTTGTTTTAAGGATATTCCCCTTAAACTGCATAATAAGGGATTTAAGCAATGAAATTCTCTCGGTTGCCACTACTTAGATTGAGCTCATGAATGTTAGCTGTTGTTTCTCCAATGGTGTATAAACCATGATAAAATCTGAGGTGCAGATTTCAT
>JAUMHN010113769.1:0-24336 GCA_032360265.1 Heliamphora ciliata
TAAACTAATCAACTAATATTAGACTATAAACTTATAAACTAAGTAACTAAAAAACTAATAAAATTATAAATTTATAACAACCTATAAATTTATAATAAAATAATCAACTAATAAATAAACTTATAATAAACTATAAAATATAAATTTGATAATCTATGGTCTTATACCAAGTCAACAATTCAAAAAATAAAAAATAAATTAAAAAAAAATAAAAAGCCCAAAAAAGCCCGTAAAAACCCGCAAAAAGCCCAATCCGTGGCCCAAGCCCGAAATTACACCCCTAACTTGGAGCATGGAAAATGCTTTTGTTGTACATATAAAACCAATTACATGAATCAAAAAAAGATATTTCAGCTATTTATTTATACAAAATACCCACAATATTATACATGAAACTCTTAATATTCTTGCCTCAGCAACTTGATTTTTAAGTTAGTTTTTTTACATTAAAAGTTACTTTAAGTTAAATAAATAAAAAGTTCATTTGATAAATCATAGGAATAATTTTAAGTTAAAAAACAATAAGTCAAAAAGTTTAGCTTAAAATAGCTCTCAGACAAAAGGCAAAAAACTTTGTTTTACAATTTTTAGAATTTTATTTTTAGATAATTTTATACTATCTTCTATTTGTTTCTCTCCTATGCCAATTTGATCTTTTGTTTTAAAAAAGAAAAAAAACTTTGATCATCCCATTGGTATCACTTTAATTATATTCCTCAAAGCAATTATGGTTAAAAGAAATAATTGATTGAGAAGCATCATCATTGTTACCATTTCTTTGAATTTGAGAAGAACATTGCCACGTTATACCATACAACATTACAAGGCGCAAATAATATCTTCTCTAATACTTAACGCTTATTCATAATTGATGTATTCTTTGATTGCAGTCTCTAAGAAATTATAAGAATTTTTTAAAATTATGGTTTGACATGAAATTTTTTTCAAAAAGTTCTCAGCAGTTATAAATTTTTTCTTCAAAAATGGCTTGCCTCTCCTTAGGGGCACTCTCAAAAAAATTCTCTTTAAAATGCATCTCCCATCATAGAGGCTATTACAAAAAAAAAAATCTCTTCAAAAATAGTTCTTCCGCATTAGAGATACTCTCTGAAAGTTTCTCTTTAAAATGGCTCACATGCCTTGAAGGCTATATAAAAAAATCTCTTTAAAAATGGCTTACCCACCTTAGAGGCACTCTAAGAAAATATCTCTTCGAAACAATTCACCTACCTTATAGGCTCTCTGTAAAAATCCTCTACAAAATGATTTGCTCACCCCAAGGCTCTCAAAAGAAAAGTTTTTTTTTTCTCAAAATGGCTCACTCACCTCAAAGACTCCCAAAAATAATCTTTCTCAAAGTGGCATGCCCGCCTTAAACGCATGTTGATAAACTCTCTTCAAAAGGGTGCCTAAGAGGCTCTTTTAAAGTAATTATCTTCAAGCTAACTTGCCCACCTTAAAGGTTTTCTAGATTTTTTTTTTCCCAAACTAACTAGTCATCAAAATATGTTTCTCGAAAGATCACTTTTTACAATCAGCATTCTATAAAAAATTGTTTACCAACTTTAAAGACACGCTCTCAAAAGTTGTCGGCCGACACTAAAAGCACTTTATCAAAAGTTGCTAATTAACCAACATTAAAGGCACTATCTCAAAAGTAGTATGCTATATTAAATGCATCATCTCAAAAGTTGTTTGCTAGTATTAAAAGCACTCTTTCAAAAAAAAAGTTGTCCACCAGCATTAAAGGTATTAACTCGAAAGTTGTTCGCCAGCATTAAAGGCACTCTCTCAAAAGTGTTGGGCTCAAAAACCAAGATCCTTAAATGATGTATATGAATCAAGTAAAAAAAAAAATCAGACAAACAAATGCTAAAACATGCTTTATATTAAAATTTTTTGATATCGAACAATCAAAAAAGTAAACATGGTATAACTCCCAAACTTAGAACATAATCATACCTACGAAATCTGTCTGTTTTGATTTCGTTTTCTACAACAAACTTTAGTCTATAAGCCGTCACAGTTTTTGACTGGCAATCTGTTTTCAATCAAGTTTTCGGTTGTATTCTCGAATGCCAGAGACATGATTATAGTGCGGGTTATATTTTTTGTGTTCTTCAAACCTTGATTGATAAGACTTAGGTTTTAAAAACTTGGAAACCCTTGTCTTGAAGACAGATTGACTGAATGTGGTGGCCAAAGTTTATAACTGCATTTTATAGGCTTCAATAAGGACCTATGGAATAAATAAGACGTAGGTTCCTAATGTAATTATGAAATTCTACCTCAACACAGAAGTAATTTCATAAATAGATAAATTATAATTCATTCTACTAAATAATTATAATTGCACTCTCAGCCTTACTCACAAAATCGAAATATTCGAACTCTTGTTATTAAATGTTTATTTATTCTCATCCACGTTAAGATTATAAATATCTGTTGATTAAATTAAAATACTAACATTTTTATTTAATTGCCTTCTTCGAAAAATTCTTAAGGTTTTCTGCTTAACTTATTTGACATGTCAGATTATAAAATTCACCTACAAAGTTTGGTACAACTTTTTCAAGGGTTATCATCAATCCCGATCACGGGACGTTAATTCCGTTAAAAATAAATATCCACCATACAATTAAGGCTGTTATTTAACTTGCTGGGATTATTGATCTGTAAAAGATTGCACCCACTAATGAATCAAAATAACGAACATTAAATATACGTATATAATAATTATTTCAAGAATAAAATTATAAGCACTCATAATAACTATGGAGTGTGAATTTATTTATATAGTCAATACAAAATTAATTATCCCAATGCAATCATGTTCAATACACACAAAGTGTACTAGCACAATGCGTTGGAACAGCTGTCGAAACAATTACCGTTCTCCATAATAAAGACTGGTCTACTAAAATATTGTGTAACAGTCGTACCGATGGTGTGCTTAATTTCATCTAAGATTGTGAACCAAAAACGTATATTTTACAAGAACTGATAATCTTATCTTCTGTGTCTAAGCAAACCATACACACTAAATTAAATATATGTAGAATAAAAGACACCGATGCTGAACATTAAATAAATAATAAAATGCATACATTTGCTCATGAATATTCTCATAAAATAGAAAAACTAATTTTATTAATAAGTAAAATTAAATACCAAAATTCAAAACATGATTTTTAGTATACAACTTTGACAAAAAATTGTCTGTTATTATTAAATGCATTATTTCAAAAGTTGCCCACTAGTATTAAGGCATTAATTCAAAAATTAGTCGTCGGCATTAAAGGTATTATCTCAAAAGTTATCCTCCAACATTAAAGGCGTTATCTCAAAAGTTGCTCGTCAACATTAAAAGTATCCTCTCTCAAAAGTTACTCTGCCAGTGTGAGATCCGGTTCCATTTTTATTAATATAAGTAATCAATAACTTGAATTTTATTCTCATGTGGTATTATTTAGCATGTGTGATTTTTATATAAATATGTGGCCAGTGAGCTTGGTTACTTTTAACAAGTTTTGTTGCACCCGCCAGTGTGTGCAGAGACTTGAAAATTTTAATTCGAAAATAATTTTAAATTTTAGTAATTTTCAAAAAATTGAATTATAAATTAATATAAAGTTAAAATTTTAATTTCAATGTGGTGAAAATACATATATGTGCATTAAATACATCATGTATGCATAGGAGAATTTTTAAGCATGCTTGGTGAGTGTCATGGGAATTTGTGCAAGGCTTCTTGAGGAAGCCTCTCACCCTCCCTCTCCCTCACTTGACCCCCCTCTCTCTTGCTCTCTCTATTTCTCTTTTCCTCCATTGAAAAACATGATGCCAATTCTCTTCTCCATTTTGGATGCTAAAGACTTGGAGTTCAATAAAGCCACAAGGACAAAGGTTGTTCCACTCGACGAGAGCTATGCATACAATCAAGTAGATTTTTGTTTCGGTAAGTTTGGGTCTTTTAGGAGTGTTAGAGTTTCGAGTTTTGACTCTACGAGATAGGATATTTGACTAGTCTTGAATAAGTGTGTTAAATATGTGATTGAATGTATCTTTTTGAGAAAAATTACATGAGATTTGCTTTAAAATTGAAAACCCTAACCTGTATGGAGAGTTAGAGATTTGTGTTTAGTGGAAGTTGGGTTAGTGATTGTAGACTTGAAAACCCTAACCTGTATGGAGAGTTAGAGATTTGTGTTTGGTGGAAGTTAGGTATGTAATTATCGAATTAATTGTGTTAATTGGAGGTTGGGTTCTAATATATGTTGGAATTTAACTAGTTGATTGAAATATGGGTAATTCCATCCATGAGATTGGGAATTGTATGTACGTGTTGCATTGTAGTGATTAATATTGGTTTGAGCTTAACGTGTGGGAGTTTATAATTATTAGTTGTTTCACCTGTGTAGCATCTTTTGCCTATGTAGCACCTCTTGTCTATGTGGCAATATTTGCTTGTGTAGTTATACGATAACTAATTGGAGCCGTGGAGTGTGGATTGTGAGAATTGTTGAGAATTGTTAAGAAAGAAAAACTTATCTTTATTATTTCCAATTGATGAGAAAAATGGATTATGTGGATACGTATTTAGTAGACTTCATTGAAAATCTATTTGAAGATTACCTATGTGTCATGATAGTCACATAATTATCTTTTGCATTTCATGCATTCATTCATGGTTAGTTACTTCCCATAGGGCTTCAGTTCATAGTATCTGAATAATGTTTTTTAGGTATTTGAGGCGATCTTATGGCTTACTTAAAAGAGAAAGGGGTTTTGTTAGTGTGCTGTTGAATTTTTGGAACATGCAATGACTTTTGATCATGTTTTGTAATTAAACTTTGAAGTGTTGTAAGGCTATAAGGCCAAGCCATTGTGTAATTGAATGTGGTAAATTATGCGAACCCGCGAAAAGAGGTTTTTAGATCCTATATTGTATAAGTTTCATGTTTTGGGGATGAATATAAATGTAAATTCTCTTGTTTAACGGTTTTAAGCCTCTTTTCTTATCAAATCTAATGTTGTTCCTAGACCCTTGAATGCTCTTTTTGTATGAAAATAAGTTTGAAGGAGATTTGAATCAC
The DNA here is from genome assembly GCA_032360265.1 of Heliamphora ciliata. Lineage (NCBI taxonomy): Eukaryota > Viridiplantae > Streptophyta > Magnoliopsida > Ericales > Sarraceniaceae > Heliamphora > Heliamphora ciliata. The sequence continues at coordinate 5,097 of JAUMHN010113769.1, forward strand.
CAAAATATTAAAAAAAACATCTCTCAGGTACCAAACCAATCAATGGATTGATCGAGCAATCCATCAAAGGATCTTGGTAGTGCTGCATTTTCCTTTTGTAGGTTCAAAATGCCAAAAAACTATTAAAGACCGATCGTGGTCTATCTGGGTTGCAAAATTTTGTGATTTCATACTTTTACTCTTGTTTTCAAATCAGTGTATCTCCTTCATTTCAAATCATTTTTGGGTCATTCTTATATTCAAATTGAAGCCATGGAAGCCTACTTTTTAACTATTCAATCCTTATATATAAATTCTTTTTGTTTTAAAAGGGGGGTTTTGCCTTGTAAGGATGATGGTATCGTGGTTTTCTTAAACTTTCCATTCTTTTTTTTCTTGTTTGAGTTGGAGGGTGACAAATTGGTATTAGAGCTCTAGGTTCGAATAGCTTTGAGTCGTGGGAAGTGGCTACGCCACCATGTGAAGTTGGTGTTTAGTTCTAGCATGCATATGCTAATATGTTTGAATAATGTGAATGTGATGGAATTTGATGCTGTTGTGTTACGTGTTATATATGAGCATAGAGGTTGATCCTTGAAAATGACATGTCTTGCCTTTGGGTGTCTGGTCAACTAATTTAGATGTCGAGTTAGAAATGCATTTGGTCGACGTTATTTATGATGAGAAATCTAAATGAGTTATTCAGATTGACGTGTCACTCCACTTGGTGCTGCTCGTTACTTGAGATCTGCTGACGTAGTTCCTAAGTGTTGAATGATGACATGCATAAAGTAGGACTTTATTGGAAGCATGATGTTATGATTTGCCCTTGTGATGAATAGTTTTCTATCTTTTTATATAAAGTTATGTTTTCAAGGCATGGCTGAGGTCATGGTCGAAGTAGGGATCGCGGGTTCGTGCAAGTTCCTGAAGGCGAGGAAGTGAATGCCCCAACGGAACAAGTAGGAGGTGTACATCTAAGGCTAGAGATAGTCAATGCCATGCGGCAACTGACCGAGGCAGCGAGAGGAGGAGTTAGAGCTCCCTAAACCTAGGGCAACGTCTGCAATGAGGAAGTTTCAGCGTCTAGACCCTCCAACGTTCACCGAATACTTTGACCCTAAGGTTGCCACGAAATGGCTAGAACTTGTTACAAGGATCCTCGATACCCTTCAAATCATAGAGGATGATTTAAGAGTGTCTTTTGTCGCCTTTCAGCTACGAGGGGATGCCCATAAGTGGTGAAAATTTTCCTAACAACAGTCGAGGGCACTTGAGCCAAGTTAACGAGGGTATTCCATGAGAAATACTTTCCAAAATCTTCAAATGACGTTTATAGAGAGGAGTTTCTTTCCCTCACCTGGGGTGGAATGTTAGTGGTGCAGTATGAGGTTAAGTTCACAAATTTGTCTCGCTTCGCACAAGAGTTAGTGGCTACAGATGATCTGCATGTCAAGAGGTTTGAACAGGGGCTCAAATCCGCCATCAGAGATAGGGTGGCTGCCCGGAGGATACGCATCTTTACCGAACTGGTAGAGTTAGCGATCACCGTTGAGAATACCCTTCTAGAGACTGGTAAGGCTAGGAAGGTCAAGACCTAGCAGAGAAGGACCAGTGCACAATCAGAAGGACGTCAGTCCAAGCGATAGAGGCAATTCATTCTACTTCCTTTCCTATGGATCCCACTAGTAGCAACGTTCGGTTCCCACACATTCAGTAGTGTCATCAGGGCGATCGGATCACAGGGAGATCATTTGTTACTTTTGCTGGTAGTTGGGCCATCGTGTGAGTGACTGTTCACAAAAGGGCAATCCTAGAGTTAGTCTCAACCCCAGCCTTAAGAGAGAGGACCGCTTACTTGTTTTTAGTGTGGCTAGTTGGGGTATCTCTGTTGAAGCCCTCAATAAGGGAATACGCAAAGTATATTTAGTTCACAATCGGTCTAGTCCACTCAGGGACCATAACGTTTTAGGCAGCTGATGGTAGCACAAAGATCTAAAGTTATAGAGGGGACCACTTCGGTCCAATCAGTGAGATAGCCAGGAGCGCAGGGTTATGGCGGGCAGAACCAAGGAACGTAAGGGTGAGTTTATGCCATTTCTGAGCCGAGCACTTCTAAGGCACCAGTCGTGCCAGACACTACCGCTAGTGCATTCATCATTTGAGGTACCTTCTAAGTGTGCAATTCATGGGTCAATGTTCTCATCGATATGAGAGCATCTCATTCATTCATTCCATCTGCATTGGGTTTAGAGATCGATGTATTGGATAGTGCCTTGTGTGTAGAGACCTCAGTTGGTGGGAGTACTGTGCTGGAAAGGATTTGTAGATCTTGTGAGGTTGAGATCGCCAATCGTCGTCTAGTGTTCGACTTCATTGTTCTTGATATGACCACCTTTAACGTCATCCTAGGGATTGATTAGTTGAATACCTATCATGCATACATTAATTGTGATTGACGACGAGTGTCTATTTGTACACTTGAGGGTGATTGCTTTTATTCCGTGAGTGACCAGGACGATGGTTCGATACTCATACTTCATCGCTTGCGAAGTCCTGGAAGCCTTAATTTTCTTTTCTCTGCCCTTTTGATGAGCAAGGATGGTTCTACCTGAGGGGAACTCCCTCCGATTATTTATGAATTTCCTGATATTTTTCCTGACGATTTGTTTAAGCTACCACAATGATGAGAAATTAAACTCTCTATTGATCTTATTCTGGGAACTATGCCTATTTTTATGTCGCCATATCGTTTTGCGCCGGCCGAGTTGTAGGAGTTAAAGGTGCAGCTTCAAGAGTTGTCAAACAAAGGCTTTACATACCCGAGTACTTCACCATGGGGAGCTCCAACTTTTTTTTGCCAAAAAGAAGGATGGATCCTTACGTTTGTGTATTGATTACCAGAAGTTGAATCGAATAACTGTGAAGAACAAGTATCCAATGCTGCAAATCGATGACTTGTTTAACCAACTAAAGGGTTTAAGTTACTTCTCCAAAATTGACTTGAGATCGGTTACCACTAGCTGAGAGTAAAGGAGGACATTGCGACGACGGCTTTCTACCCCGTTATGGACACTACGATTTTTTAGTCAAGCCATTTAGATTGATAAATTCTCTAGCAACATTTATGGACTTGATGAACCATATCTTCCATCCTTATCTCGATAGGTTTGTAGTTGTGTTCGTGGACAACATTCTTATTTCTTCACCATCAAGGAAGGCATTATATGAAGAACATCTGTAGATTGCATTGCAACTTTTTGCGAGAACATCGATTGTATGCAGAATATGAGAAATGTGAGTTTTGGTTGCTAGAAGTGAAGTTCCTTAGGCATGTGGTTTCGAAAGATGGAGTAGCAGTAGATTCTTCAAAGATTGATGCTGTAATTAGTTGGGAATGATCTAAAAGCATTTTTGAGATCTGAAGCTTCCCTGGGTTAGCGGGTTACTACCGGATATTTGTGGAGAACTTCTCTCGACTTGTCGCGCCTATGACACGCCTTACACGTAAAGGAAATAAGTTTGTATGGAACGAAACATGTGAGCTTTCTATCTACGAATTGAAGAAGAGCTTGACAAGTACGCCCGTTTTAATTATACGAGAGCGAGGGTTGGGCTATACGGTGTATTGCGATGCATTCCACGATGGCTTAGGTTGTGTTTTGATGCAACAGGGTAGAGTAGTTGCCTACGATTCTCGACAGTTGAAGACAAATGAGAAGGACTATCTGATGCCCGATTTAGAGCTTGCAGCTGTGATCTTCGCCTTGAAGGTATGGAAGCACTATCTATATGGCGAACGTTTTGAGTTGTTTTTGGATCACAAAAGCTTGAAGTATTTATTTTTTCAAAAGGACTTGAATCTGCGGCAGTGGAGGTAGATGGAGTACATAGAAGATTATGACTTCGATTTACAGTATTATTCGGGGAAGCCCAACGTGGTGGCCGATGCTCTTAGTCGGTAATCTGTTAGACCTTGTTTAATAATCGTTGTAGATTGAGTGTAATTAATAGTGAGGTTGGATTAAGAATGAGATTGGTAATGAGGTCGGATTATGAATGAGGTGCTATTATGTTTTTGTGTTTGATTTGAGTAAATTAAGTAACGAACTAAACAAATTCATGTTTGATTTGGGTGGGATTAAATAACGTAGGTTATGATTATATTTTTTATTTTCAATATTATCTTTGTATTAAATAAATAATAAAATAATTTTTTCTCTTCACAAATAAACAAATATTTTATGTATTCAAATAAATAAGTAAATAAATATATTTTTAAATTAAATATATAATTTATAATTTATAATAGGATTATATTTTTTGGGATTTCGTTGCAAATTGTGTTAGGGTTGTATACTAAAAATCATGAATTTTATTTAGTTTTAGTATTTAATTTTATTTTAATAAAATTAATTACCATTTTATGAGAATCTTAATGAGTAATGTATGCAATATCATTTTTTTAATGTTATGCATGGTTGTCCTTTATTCTGTATAATATTTAATCTGGTGTGTAGAGTACGATTTACATACAGAAAATCAGATTATAAGTTCTTGCAGAATATAAATTTTTGTTCATAGTTTAGATGGAAATGAATAAACTATCGGTACAACTGTAGTATAAGGTTTTAGTAAGTCTGTCATGATTATGAGGAATATATAATAGCGTTATCTATTGTTCCGACTCACTGTACTAGTACACTTTAAGTGTATTGAACAGGACCATATTTGGGTAATTAATTTTATACTGACTATATAAATTAGTTCATACCCCAAGGTTATTATGAGTATTTATACTCTTAATTTTGAAATAATTATTATTTGAGTATATTTAATATTTGTTATTTTAATTTAGTAGAGGGTGTGATTTTTTACGGTTCTATAGTCCCGGTGAATTGGATAGCAATATTAATTATATGGTGAATATTAATTATTGACGAAATCTGCGCCCCGGTTGTTCGGGATTCACAATACCCCTTTAAGGAAACTTATAAGTTTTGATCGGACCAAACCTTGCAAGTGAATTTAATTATCCAGCAGTCAAATAAGTTAACTGGAAGATTTAAGGAATTTTAAAGATGTCGATTAAATTAAATTTTCAGTAATTAAATTTAATTGGCGAGTTAAGCATTTAATAACAGGAGTTCAATGCAAATTGGTCTTGAGATTATGGTTAAGACTACAATTACAGTTCTTTAGTGGTATGAACTGTAATTAGTATTTTATGAAAATTATAGAAACCGTTGTAAAGTTTTCATAATTACAAAAATTGCTGAGAAGTTTGCATATTTGCAGAAACCGCTGCAAGAGTATTTGGGTCACACTAGAAATCTATGTTATAATTACTTCACACGTCCCTGCTGTAACCCTATAAATATGCGGGTAGGCTGAATCAAATTCATAAGTTGTCTTTTTAAGACTAAGATTGTCCAGGTTCTACTGGTATCAGTTCTCGAAGGATCGTAACCCACACTACATTCGGGAATCGCATCGAAAATACAGTAAAAGGTCTGACCAGAGCTTTAACTCAGGAAATCAAAATTTGTAGTTGAAGAATCGACCAAAAAAGTATTCATCTGAATTAACTGTGGTGGCACGGGTTTTTATTTTGATAGTTCGATATCAAAAAAAAAATATCTGGAGCCTGTTTCAGCGATTGCCCGTCCAATTTTATTTTCTTGAAAAGTCGTTTACAAATTAATGATCTTGGCAGTTTGCCTCCAACAATTGGTATCAGAGCCATTTTAATTTTTTTAACGGTTAATCGATAGGCCGAGTAGATATAAAACTGTGCTAACTTCATTTTGAAAGCCTTCTAATTCTTGTTTTATGATCATCGTTATATTCATGTTTAATTGAATTATTTGAATGATGATTTAATTAATTTTTTAATCACGAGAGTTAATCGTGATAGTTTAAACTTTTTTAGTTCGAATGTGAGCCTTTGGGACATAGGTTTTTGATGTAAAAGATTTTATTTATTTTAAAATATTATTTAAAATATTTAAGAACATGTTTGAATATTTAAGAACACGAAGAACATGCGGCAACATAACTGACGACACTGGCGGTGGTTTCGGGTTTTTCGGGCCACGGATCGTGGTGGATTTTCAACGGTTTTGAAACAGGTTTTTTCGGTAAGTTTTCTGCAGATTTTATGTATTACAAACAACACCAAAATAGGGCCAAAAATCAACAAAACAAAAAATAGTACCTACGATTTTCGGCGACGGTTCGGGGCTATGTTTTCATGTTTTTTGCGACATTTTCAAAATTGGTTTTGAGCAATTTTTTATGCATAAAATAACTGTAAACAGTACTAAAAAATAGTCCAAAACTATAAGAAAAACATAGGCAAAACAGTCGCAAAATAGGTGGCAATTTTCGACGGCGGCACCCAGCTGTTTCGGGGCTATTTTTGAGCTCTTTCGGGACTATTTTCGAGGCGTTCTTCAAGGCAATATATACTGGATATCAATGCTAAAAACGTGAACTAAAACGACCACGAAAAAAGCCCAAATAGGCGGCGGCAACAGGCAGCTGCGCAGAGCAGGCGGCGAGGCTGTTTCGGCGGCCATCGAAAGTAGTTTTTTGAGTTGTTTTCGAATCGGGGTTTTTACAAAAAAATAATATTTTTCAGAAGCCATTTTTTTAAAAAATGGGGTCGAGAACAAAGTTTGGAATAGGCGGCAATAGCAGCCTGAAGTGGCGCCAACGACGCCGATGGGGGCTTGGTTTCGGGGCTATTTTGCCCGGTGTTTTATGATGTTTTTGAGGGTCAAGAGTATTGTATATGTATAACACTGCATATCGAGGAATCTTGATGCAACTTGGATGTCGAAAGCTGATTCAAAAAAGGATTGAAAAATTACAGTTTATCTTTGAATAGCAGTCTAAAACTCATTAGAGTTTCTATTTGATCATAAAACTAGAATATATAACATATCTTACATTTATATTTTTTTAAATTGTGTGGATGATGTATATTTGTTTTTATTTATTTTTGTTAATTTAATTCATTCGAGAAAATTCAATTTTAATTAAAATTTTGTAAAGGAAAATAAAATTAAGTTTTTCTTTTAATTAAATGAAAAAACTTTAGATATTTTATTTTTTTACAATATAACACTTTTAAGATGATTTTTTTTAATAAATCAGATATCTTGAAAAAATGTAAAAATTAATTTTGGATTTTGGATTAATCAAATAGAAAAATATTTAATCTTAATAAATTATTATTTTTAAAAAATATGTAACATAACAATAAAATATTTTAAATGCCCTTAATCAATACTATAGCTGTAAAGCAAAGCAAAAACTGTGCATTCCTCAGTAATTTTATTTGTTACGCATTAAAACACGAAAGCATGTTTTCAAATCTTTCGAATCGTGTGGTTTTTGAAATTAATAAATTTATTTTAATTAAATAAATTTTTAAAACCCTTAAAAAAATTAAAAATCTAAGTGGGAAAGAGAATTTATTCACAGATAAATCCCGCAGTCTCTATCACTAATTTGTAGGCGATGTACCTAGTTCTGCGTGTTAGCAGTAAGGCCTTCTTCCTCATTAGACATAATTAATTGCGGTATCGCCAGTACGAATCTCCTTTAGGGATAATTCTCGTAATTGTTAGTGTGGATCACTTCTCCATCTAATGGTACATTACGAAGTGATTGGTTTAGAATTAGGTGGTGGTTAACACTTAGTTGCAAATAATAGTATCATCTCTATCTGAGTCACTACTATTATTTACTAGACCGAAACTATGTCAGCTATTTAATTTTATATTGCATGGTCTGTTGCCTAAATAGTAAAATTAATAGGAAGTGGCCTATCTGGACAAACGATGGATAGTAGACGTCATCCCATCGAAATATGCTATTCACAGGGTACCAAACTGCTGGCGAATTTCTTTTTTTTTTTAAATGGTAGAGGGAACCAATTTTAAAATAAATTCAAAGTTTTGCTCGTCATAATTAAGGGTTATTTTAATTATGTGATTCTTATAATTAAAATTGCGTTCAATCTACTGATTAATTTACTTAAAAAGAACAAACTAACAGGATCAGATTTTGTTAACTGAAAATAAAATTTGGATTTTTAACTACCAACGGTATTCTTTCAATGCTAGAAAATATGTTTGTTTTTGAAAAGTGTTCTTCCTCTAAGCCGAAATGCATGAAGAAGAAAAAGATTCAAAAATAAGTTGGCATGGTATTCAGGAGAATTAGTTGGCCACACACTCGTGTGACAAAACTGAAAGGTAGATGTTTTCACTGTAACCAAACACGGCACTGGAAAAAGCAATGTCCAATTTATCTCAACAAGCACAAGAACTATTAGAACTGGTTCACTCTGATGTATATGGTCCTATGACTATCTAGACTAGATGTGGATTTGAGTACTTCATTAGTTTTATTGACGACTACTCAAAGTATAGATACATTTCTATGATGCACTGTAAGTTTGAATGTTTTGAGAAATTCAAAGAATTCAAGGCGGAGGTGGAGAAACGCCTAGGTCAAAGTATTAAATCACTACGATCCAACCGTGATCGGGAGTACTTCTTTGGAGAGTTTAGGGACTACTTGTCGTCAGAAAGAATTATATTCCAATTGGCTGTACCGGGCACTCCGCAGCAAAATAGTGTAGCAGAAAGAAGGAATATGACTCTTATGAAAATGGTAACGTCAATGATGAGTTATTTAGGATTACTCGATTCGTTTTGGAGACTTGTATTAGAGACAACGGCTTATATTCTGAACTTGGTACCTTCTAAGTCAGTACCTTCTGCTCTCATAGAATTGTGGACCGGGCGTAAGTCTAGTCTGAGTCATATTCGAATTTGGGGGTGTCCAGCCCATGTGCCGAAAGAGAATGCAGGTAAGTTAGAATTGAGGATAGAAGTCTGTTTCTTTGTGGGGTATTCCAAGGGAATGAAGGGTAATTTATTTTATAATCCTAAGGATCAGAAGGTCATTGTTAGCACCAATGCCCGATTCTTGAAAGAGAATTATATTATGGACTACAGGCCAAAAAGTAAAATTATTCTGGAAGAATTGAAAGGAAATACTAGTAGAACGGAAGAGGAACCGCATGTCACTGATATCTCATTGCCTCGTTGTAGTGGAAAGATTGCCGGGACAGGTGCAGTTCCTAAGAAGGATGCTATCATTAACATGCCAAAAGAGCATATGGGTAATGGTGCACTTGGTTCAGATTCTACACAGTGTGTTACTACTAGTACACAGACGCAGGTAGGGCCTCGTCGTCGTGGAAGGATTGTTCATCAACTTGATCGGTCTATATTCTTGGGGGAATCTTTTGATAAGATCCCGGTAGAACTGGATACCGAACCCAATAACTACAATGAAGCACTCTAGGACAAAGATGCAGATCTTTGGTAAAAGGCTATGAATTCAGAGATGGAATCTATGTATTCTAATCAGGTCTGAAAACTTGTAGAACCACCTAAAGGGATAAAATCCATCAGATGTAAGTGGATCTACAAGAAGAAGAGAGGAGCAGACGAAAAGATTAAAACCTTTAAAACTAGGCTTATTGAAAAATGGTTCACTCAGAAAGAAGGGATCGATTATGAAAAATCTTTTTCGCCGGTAGCCATGCTTAAGTTTATCTGGATTCTCTTATCCATTGCAGCTCACTTTGATTACAAAATTTTACAAATGGATGTCAAGATAACTTTTCTTAACGAAAATCTTGACGAGTGTATCTATATGGTACAACTAAACAGTTTCATAGTAAAGGCCTAGGAGAACATGTTGTGCAAGCTTAAGAGATCCATTTATGGACTTAAGCAGGTATCAAGGTCTTGAAATACTCGATTTGATCAAGTTATTAAGTCTTATAGTTTTGATCAAAGTCCAGATGAGTCCTGTATGTACAAGAAGCGTGACAAAAGCATAGTAGTTTTTCTAGTACTTTATGTAGATGATATATTACTCATCGAAAACGATGTGGGGGTGTTATCTTCAATAAAAGTATGGTTATCTAGGTAGTTCGATATGAAGAACTTCAAAGATGCCAGTCACATCCTTGGGATCAAGCTTTTGCGAAATAAAAAACAAAGGTTGTTGGGCTTATCACAAGTAAAGTAATCGATGATATCCTTACTCGTTTTAGCATGTAGAATTCTAAGAAAGGATTTATCTCTTTCAGGCATGAAATCACTTTATCCAAAGACCAGTGTCCTCAGACACCTGATGAGATAGAAAAGATGAAGGCGGTTCCTTATGTTTCGATAGTAGGAAGTCTAATGTATGTTATGCTTTGCACTAGACCTGACATCTACTTTGCTGTTGGCATGGTTAGCAGATATCAGTCTAACTTAGGGTAGGAGAATTGGACGGTGGTAAAGAATATAATCAAGTACCTAAAAAGGACTAAGGATTATATATTGGTTTACCAGACAGATAGTCTAGTACCTTTAGGGTACACAGACTTAGATTTTCTCTCAGAGAAAAATTTTCGTAAGTCTACCTCAGGATATTTACCTTAGGAGGTAAAGTTATAAGTTTGAAGAGTATCAAGCAGTCCTGCATTGCTGGTTCCACTATAGAGGCCAATTACTTGGCAGCTTTTGAAGCAGCCAAAGAGGTCGTTTAGCTCAGAAAATTCCTGTTGCCTGAGTTTACAATTATCGATTGTTTCGCCTGTGTGGTATCCCTCGCCTATGTGGCACTTTTTACCTGTGTGGCAACCTTTATTTGTATAGCAATACGATTTCTAATTAGAGCCGTGGAATGTGGATTGTTAGAATTATTGAGAATTTTTACGAAAGAAAAACTTACCATTATTGCTTTCAATTTATGAGAAAATTGGATTACATGGACAGGTATTTAGTAGACTTAATTGAAAACCTATTTGGAGATTAGCTATGTGTCATGGTAGTTACACAGTTGTCATTTTCATATCATGTAATCATTTATGGTTAGTTATTTTCTATTGAACTTCGGCTCACGGTGTTTGAATAATGTTTGTCAAGTGTTAGAGGCCATCCTATGGCTTAGTGGCAAGAAAAAGGGGTTTCGTTAGTGTGTTGTTAAATTTTGGGAACATTTAATGACTTTTGATCATGTTTTGTAATTAAACTTCCAAGTGTTGTAAGGTCATGAGGCCAAGTCATTATGTAATTGAATGTGGTGGATGATGTTAACTCTCAAGAGGAGGTTTTAGATCCTACGTTGTATAATTTTCGTATTTTTGGGATAAATGTAAATGTAAACTCTCTTGTTTAAAGATTTTGAGCCTAATTTCTTATTAAAACTAATGTTGTTTTTAGGCCCTTGTATTCCCTTTTTGAATAAAAATAGGTTTAGAGGAGAGTTGAATCACCAAAATATCCAAAAACATCTCTCAAGTACCAGATCGATCGATGGGCTGATCGAGCAGTATATCGAGTGGTCTTGGTAGTGTCGCGGTTTCCTTTTGTAGGTTCAAAATGCTTAAACTTGTGAAAGATTGATCGATCGGTCTTTAGACCGATCGAGTTGTCTGACTGGGTTGCAAAATTTCGTGATTTTCATACTTTTACTCATGTTTTTAAATTCGTGCATTTATTTTATTTCAAAACCTTTTTGGGTAATTCTTATGTTCAAATTGAAACCCTGGAAGCCTATTTTTTAACTATTCAATCCTTATATTGAAATTCTTTTAGTTTTAAAAGGGGGGTTTTGCCTCGAAAGATGATGGTATCGTGGTTTTCTTAATCTTTGCATTCTTCTTCTCCTTGTTTGAGTTGGGGCATGACTTAAAAGGCATTATCTAAAAAGCCACCATTATAGGTAAACTCTTGAAAAAGTTGTTTGCCCATATTAGAGACAATCTCCTTAAAATTAATTCAAATTTCTTCGAAGAGTTTCTTACAAGAATTTTCAAAATAAAATAGGCATGCCAAAATGGTTTCTCCAAAACTTGATTTCAAGATTTGTGGCTTAAATGATTTTTTTTTTAAAAAAAAATTATCTATGCCTAGACGTGAAAATTTCCCTATAAGTATTGCTAATTTGCAAAGAGGTACGTAAGCAACTCAAAAATAATTGACTACAATAGAATATATTTCTTGATTTTTCTACTTTTAGTCATGTGCATTATGCTCTTTCAAAAATGTTCTATTTTCAATTTCGACATTTACTCAAACATGCAATTTTACACACGTTTTGTCAAAGAGGGGCATCTGTATGCATCATCCATTTTGACACGCCATAATGCAAACTCATCGGTTTGTCATGCCCAATGATGTAGTATGCTTAAAAAATAAGTACGATCTCCAATGAGAACCAATTGACATGCGAGCCGCTCAATAGTCCTATTTTACTTAAAATAGTTTCTTTCTTTTAAACAATTTTGAGCCAATCAAACCTTTAAATATGCTATTTGCCTTTAAAAGTCCTTATTTTCATGTCTAGGTAAGCTCATTTACCCTCTGGTATGCCCAAAAATATCCCAAAAAATTACAAAAAATAGTCTCAGGAAGCCGATAAAAGGCCAAACCGACCTTATGGCCAATTCTTGTTGGGCTAAACTAGCCATATGGGCATCCTGCTTTCTTTATGCTTCTTTTTTCATTTTTTTTGAATTAGATGATGCTTTTGTTTGCCTCGCACTGATTTTCACACCCTTGCTCTATTTTTTGAAGCCTATAAATAGGTGCTTCCTTAAACATCTTCAAATCATTCAAAGCTCAACTCAAAGGTCACATGGTCAAGTATCTGCTAAGCTAGAGAAGACTTTGCTGATATTCAGGTGCGAGCTTCAAATTATAAACTTATAAAATATAGCTATAATATTTTATAAATATTCTTATAACCCTAAACTTATAACTTCACGTAGTAAAATTTTCGCTTATTGGTTTAATTCGAATGCTGCAAGACGTAAATTATAAACACACATTTGGGGTTCAGTTACGGCTCGACGAGTCATGTTTGAAGCTCTTTGGATGTTTGTGAACAACCACACATCATGACTAAATCTGCTACGTGGTCTGTCTAAATCTGCTCAGGTTTCTAGCCAATTTTTTGGTTCTTTTTGGCCTTACTGCAATTTGGTATGATATTCTGGCTATTTTTGGTACTGTAGTGGTTAAGGTCTACTCGATTTGCATTTGTTTACAGTTCATTGCTTCCATCTATCTCGTCCTGCTTGTTCTTAGTTTTTCGTATCCATTTCTAATACAAAAAATCCTATTAATAGTTATGATAACACCGGATTAACTCGTTCAATAACTCCTTCTGATAGTTCATCTCTTCAGATCAGTCTTGTCAAGTTAGATGATAACAATTATTTGATTTAGTCTCGCGACTACAGTTTAGCTATTGCTGCTTACGATGTATTTGGGTATATTACTAGAGAAACCAAACAACCAACGGTTGTGGGACCTTCTTGCACGCGATGGATATGTTACGGTTGGTATACTGAAAATCATATTTTTAGTATTTAATTTTATTTTAATAAAATTAATTTTTTATTTTATGAGAATCTTTATGAACAATGTATGTGTATCATTTCTTCAATATTATGCATGAATGTCCGATATTCTGTATAGTATTTAATATGGTGTGTAGAGTACGGTTTGCATACAAAAGATCAAATTTTAGGATATTGCAGAATATAAGTTTTATGTTCATAGTTTAGGTGAAAATGGATATACCATTACGACTATAGTACAAAGTTTTAGGAGGCATGTCTTGGTTACGAGGAACAGATAATAGTGTCATCTATTGTTTCGACTCTCTGTGCTAGTACACTTTGTGTGTATTGAACAGGATATTTGGGGTAATTAATTTTATACTGACTATAAAATTAATTCACACCGCAAGATTATTATGAATAATGCTTATCCTCTTAATCTTGAAATAATTATTAATTTACATATATTTAATATTTGTTATTTTGATTCATTAGAAGGTGTGATCCTATATGGGTTTATATTCCCGATGAGTTGGATAGCAATATTATTTATATGACAAATATTAATAATTGATGGAATTCACGTCCCGAAAGATCGAGATTGACGATACTCCCTTAAGGAAGTTTATAAGTTTTGACCGAGCCAAACCTTATTGGTGGATTTCATTATTCGAAGGTCAAATAAGTTAAGCAGAAGGGATTAAGGAATTCAAGATGCCAATTAAATTAAATTATCAGTAATTAAATTTAATTGGCGGGTATCGAAAATCATAATGTGGGAAGAAATGATAAGCATTTAATAACAAGAGTTCAATGCTATATGATCTTGAGTTTATGGGTCAAAGTGCAATTATAGTTTTTTAGTGGTGTGAACTGTAATTTAGTGTTTTATGAAAATTGCAAAAATCATTGTTAGTTTTTCATAATTGTAGATACCGCTATGAGCTTTGCTTAATTGAGAAAATCACTGATACGTGTCTATATTTTACTGGAAGTCTTACTCATAATTACTCCACAAGTCCCTGTTGTAGCCCTATAAATATGCGGGTAAGCTGAACCAGTTTCATAACTTGTCTTCTAAGACTAAAGCTGTCCAGGTTCTTCCATTACGAGTTCTTGAAGGATTATAGCCCACACTATATCCGAAAATCGCATAAGAAAATACAGTAGAAGATCTGACTGGAGGTTTAACTTGAATTCAAATCGTAGTTGAAGATTCGACCGGTAAAAAGATATTTTTCTAAATTAACTTCGGATGCACGGGTTTTATTTTGATCGTTCGTCATCAAAAATTTTATCTAGAGCCCGTTTTGGCGTTTGCCTTTGCAGTTAATTTTTTCAAATAATCGTTTGTAAAAACAAAGATCTTAGTAGTCTTGCCTCCAACAATTGGTATCAGAACCGTTTTATTTTTTATTTTTGATTATCGAGGTCGGGTAGTTTTAGAACTGTTGTTAACTTTATTTTACAGGCGTTCTAATTCTAGTTTTATGCTCGTCATTTAATTTTTATGTTTGATTGAATAGTGTGAATGATGATTATTTTTTAATCATGGAATTTATCGTGAGAGATCGAATGTGAGCCTTCAGGACATAGGATCGATGTAATAGCTAGTTTTTATTTTTAAAATATCTGTTAGATTATTTAAGTACAGGTTAAACATATCCAAGAACGGAGGCGGTACCGGCGGTGGTTCGGGTTTTCATGGGCGACGAATCGCGATAAATTTTTAATGGTTTTAATCAATTTTTTTGGGTGAGATTTTCTGCAGTATTTATGAATAAAAAATAGCATAAAAAACACGTCAAAAACAGCGAGAAAAACCACCAAAATAGCCCAGTTTTGAAGACTTTGCCAGTGGCGGTTCGGCGGCGAATTTTTCAAAATTTTGGGTCATTTTTAGGATTATTTTTATGTAATTTTTAAACATAAAATTACAGTAAAATATACCTCGAAATACTGTGAAAAATAAAAAAAAAACTGGGCTAAAATCACAACCAAAGCTGGTGGCAAACAGGCTAGCGGCGACAACAGATTTCAGACTATTTTTCGACAGTTTTTTGGGCTGTTTTCAATCATTTTTTCGACAGAAAGATTTTAATTTTTAAGATCTTTCCAACAATATAAAATATGTCAAAAATGGAGTTCGGAAAGAGGTCAAAAAAGCCTGGGGAAGTTGGCGATTCTAGGCGGCGGCGCTGGTAGCAGCGACAGCAGCTTTGGGTAATTTTTTCGACAGTTTTTTAGGCTGTTTTTGAGCAGATTTTTTTTTTTATAAAAAGTAGTACTTCTCGAAAGTTTTCTTTCGGTATAAAGTACATTGAAAACAGAGTTCGAGAAAAGGTCGAAAAATTCTCGAAAAGTTGGCGACGTAGTGCTGTGGCGAGCAGCAGCATTTTTTTAAGGTTTTGGCCATTTTTTCATACTGGGTTCGAGTAGAATTTTGATAAAAAAATTTCATATTTCGAGAGTTTTCTAACGGTATAAAGATTGTCGAAAACGAAGCTCGAATGAGGCTGCAAGACCCGCCTGATGGTGGCGGTAAGGTGGTGCCAGCGGTGGCTGGTGGTTGCCGGTTACTTTCTCTCTCCCGGGGCTGATTGATATATCATATAGTATCAGAGAAGCTTGATGCAATCAGGACACATGAATCTGATATAAAAAAAGTTTATAAAGTTATGATATATACATATCGTGTTTATATATATATGAATTGCGTGGATGATTGAATATCTATTTTATTTATATTATGAATTTAATTAATTCAAAAATTCAGTTTCAATTAAAATATTTTGTAATAAAAAATAAAATAATTTTTTAATTAATTAATTTTAATTAAATATAAAAAAATTAGATATTTTATTTTTTTTACAAAATATCATGTTTAATATGATTTTTTTATAAAATCTGATATCTTGAAAAAATGTGAGAATTAATTCTATTTTAATGAATTAATTAAATAAAAAATATTTAATCAAAATAAATTATTATTTTTAAAAAAATGTGGAACAAAAAATAAAATAAATAAATGTCTTTAATCACTAACTTAGCTGAAAAGCTGGAAGAAAAACTGTGCATTTATTAAATTTTATTTATTACACATTTAAATACGAAAAGATGGTTTGATAAATCAAAATCTTTGGAACCGTGTACAGAGAATGATTTTGATTTTTTTAGATCGTATGGCTTTTTAAATTAATAAATTTATTTTAATTAAATAAATTTTTATAACTCTAAAAAATATTTTAAAAATCTAGGTGGGAGAGGAAATCTATTCACAGATAAATCCTGCGGTCTCCATCAATAGTTTGTAAGCGATGTAATTAAACTCTACGTGTCGACAGTAAGGCATTCCTACCCAACGGACAGATTAATTGCGGTATCACCAGTACAAACCTCATTTAGTAATAATTCTAAGTAATTGTTAGTATGGATCACTTTTCCATCTAAAGGGTTCATTAGGAAATGATTGATTTGCAATTAGGTGATAGTTAACACCTAGCTGTATATAATAGTATTATCTCCATCTGAGTCACTGTTATTATATACTGCACCGAAACTATGTCAGTTATTTAATTTTACTTGGCATGATCAGTTGCTTAAATAGTAAAATTAAAACAAATTGGCCTGTCTGATCTTATGAAAGACAGTAGACACTCCCATTGAGGTATGCTATTCTCAGGTTACTAGACTGCTGACAAATTAATTTTAAAATGGTAGAGAAAAACAAATTAAAATGAATTCAAAATTTTGCTCATCATAATTAATGGGTTTTTTTTAATTATGTGATTCTCAAAATTAAAATTATTTTCAACCCACTCGCTTCAATTCTTAAAGAAAATAAACTTAGGGGACCAAATTTTATTGACTGAAAATGTAACTTGGATATAACTTTAACTATAAATGGTATTCTTTCAATACCAGAAAATGGTCGGTTTCTGAAAAAGATTCTTTCTCTGGACGGAAAGGCATAAAAAAAGAAAAAGGTTCAGAAACAGGGAGATACGATTTTTAGGGTAGTTAGTGGGCCACGGACTGGTGTGAAAAAGTAGAAAGGCAGATATTTTCACTGCAATGAGACCCTGCATTGAAAAAAACTATATCCAGTATTTCTCAGAAGGTATAACAAACATGGTAATTTCTATTCACTGGTTGTGGAAACATGTTTAGCGGTGTTATCTATCGGTACTTGGTGTGTAGATACGAGAGCTACTAATTATGTCTGTAATTCATTGCAGATGTTTCAGGAAATCCGATAACTTAGTGATTGTGAGATTTACCTGCATATGGACAATAATCCAAAGATAACAATAGTTGCAGTAGAAGATATCATTCTTAGTTTTGATAGAGATCGAGTTTTAATATTGAGCGATTGTCTTTATGTACCTGCCATTAGAAGAAACATAGTTTTCGTTTTAAGATTGGCTAAAGACGGATATTTGATTTATTTTAATAACTCAGTGGTTATTAAGGATAATAAACGGGTTATCTATTCTGGTACATTGGTGGATGATCTTTATATTATTACTCCAATCTCTTCTACGCTGCAACTGACTGAAATGAATAACACATCTATTTTATCATATAAGAGAAAGTTTCCTTTTTGAACGAACCAAATGTTTCTTTGGCACTTATGCATGGGTCATATTAATCTAAAAAGGATAAACAGGCTGGTAGCAGATGCACTTTTGAGTTCATTAAAAGTGAAGGCACTTTTTGTCTGTGAATCTTGCTTAGAAGGTAAAATGACCAAGAGGCCCTTTTCGACCAAAGGCTATAGAGCTAAAGAACCGTTTGAGCAGATTCATTCTGATGTGTGTGGTCCTATGACAATCTGGACTAGAGATGAATTTAAGTACTCTATTAGTTTTATTAATGACTACTCAAAGTATGGTTACATTTACCTGATGCACCGTAAGTCTGAATGCTTTGAGAAATTAAAAGAATTCAAGGTGGAGGCGGAGAAGCGTCTGGGTAAAAGTATCCAATCACTATGATCTGACCGTGGTAGAGAATACCTCTTTGGAGAGTTTAAGGACTACTTATCATCAGAGGAGATTACATCCCAGTTGACTGCACCTGGCACTCTGCAGCAGAATGGTGTAGCAGAAAGAAGGAACAATACTCTTATAGAAATGGTAAAGTCCATGATGAGTTATTCTGGTTTACTCGATTCGTTTTGTGGACTCGCTTTAGAGACAACGGCTTATATTTTGAACTTGATGTCTTCTAAGTCAGTACCTTCTACTCCTACAGAATTGTGGACCGGGCATAAGTCTAGTCTGAAACACATTCAGATTTGGGGGTGTCTAGCATATGTGCTGAAAGGGAACGCAGGTAAGTTAGAACCGAGGACAAAAGTCTGTTTATTTGTAGGGTATCCCAAGGGAACGAAGGGTGGTCTGTGTTATAATCCTTTGGATCATAAGGTCATTGTTAGCACATGCTCGATTCATAGAAGAGGATTATATTATGGATCACAGGCCCAAAAGCATTAATATTTTGAAAGAACTGAGAGAAAATACTAGTAGAACAGAAGAAAAAGTCACTAATATTCCATTATCACATCGTAGTGGGAGGAATATCGGGACAGGTGCAAGTCAAGAATAGAGTACTGTTGCACAGGAATCTGATTCTACACAGCGTGTTACTGCTAATACACAGATACAGGTAATGCCTCATCGTAGTAGAGGGTTGTTCATCAACCTAACCGGTATATGTTATTGGGAGAGTCATTTAACAGGATCTCGATAGAACTAGATACCGAGCCCTGTAACTAAAATGAAGCACTTCAAGACAAAGATGCAGATCTTTGGCAAAGGGCTATGA
>JAUMHN010113878.1:0-24335 GCA_032360265.1 Heliamphora ciliata
AACTCTTTCAAATGGATGTAAAAAGTGCATTCTTAAATGGTTTTATAAATGAGGAAGTGTATGTTGAACAACCACCTCGTTTTCAAGATTATGATTATTCAAACCATGTATTTAAATTAACAAAAGCATTATATGGTTTAAAACAAGCTCATCGAGCTGGTATGAAAGACTAAGTAACTTCTTGTTATAAAATGGCTTTACAAGAGGAAAAATAGATACAACTTTATTTACTAAGACTAATAAAGAAAACATGCTCATTGTACAAATATACGTAGATGATATCATATTTGGGGCTATTAACGAGATTTTGTGTAAAAAATTTTCCATTTGCATGCAAAAGGAGTTTGAGATGAGCATGATGGGAGAGCTCACATTCTTTCTTAGACTCCAAATCAAGCAAGCGAAGAATGAAACCTTCATCAACCAATCAAAATCCCTACGTGAGCAGCTCAAGCGTTTCCAAATGGAAAATGGAAAAGTTTTGCATACTCCAATGAGTCCCTAAACTAAACTTGACAAAGATGAGCAAGGAAAATCGGTAGACATTACGCTCTACCGAGGTATGATTGATAGTTTACTTTATTTAACTGCAAGTAGGCCTGGCATCATGTTTAGTATTTGTATGTATGCACGTTATCAGGGTTGCCCTAAAGAATCACACCTAATAGCTGTAAAACGAATATTAAGATATTTGGTTGGCACAATAGATATAGGCTTATAGTATCCAAAATTTACATCTTTTGAAATGATAAGTTATTCTGATGCAGACTTTGCTGGTCGCACAATTGACGGTAAAAGCACTAGTGGTACATGTCATTTCTTAGAAAAATCACTTGTCTCTTGGTTTTCAAAGAAACAAAATTCTGTTACCTTATCTACCGCCGAAGCCGAATATGTGGCCGCAGGTAGTTGTTGTGCACAAATTTTATATATGAAACAACAACTAAATGATTTTAAATTAAAATATAATCTTGTACCAATTAAGTGTGATAACACAAGTGTGATAAATATCTCCAAAAATCTAATTTTACATTCACGAACAAAACATATTGAGATATGTCATCATTTTTTTCGTGATCATGTTAAAAAAGGTGATATATTTTTGAAATTTATGAGTACTAGTGAACAATGGGTGGATATCTTTACTAAACCCCTTAATGAGGATCGCTTAATTATAATTAGACGAGAATTGGGCCTAATGCATGTTCGCGAGGTTGTACAATCTTAAATCAAGAAATACGCTAAAGTAAAATATATTTTGTTCTTCTTCGAATTTGCTGAAAATCAAAAAGCTGTGAAAACATTCAGTCCAGTCGACTGAGGCCTAAATTCCAGTCGACCGAACTTATTTTTCTCAGTTCAGTCAACCGAACCTACCTATTCAGTCGACCGAACCTTCGGTAGTAGCTAAAAACTGAAAAGTCGAATTACATTTTATCCAAAAGGCTTTATTTTATGCCTCTCGGTTTCTGTCTCAGGGCACGAAAAAGCTTAGTTCTTGGGTTCCAATAGTTCACATTTCTCACCTTTTTAAACCCTACATTCTCCCTCACTCAACAATCCTTCAAATGGCACCTAGGGTTAGAGGCGGCAAGGGGAAGTCCATTGCAAGAGAGGATTCAACCGGCGAGAATGACCAATGGTTCAACTCGAGCAAAGCCGAAATCCTCTACAAGCACCATCTCCAATCTCTTGATCCCATCTTTGGTAAGATTATCAACATGAGACTCTTGGATTCCTATTTTTCTCGTGTCTTACGCCTTTTTAGTAGAATGGGTTGGGGGCCATATGTTTTCTATCAACCAAAGGGTGTGTACCCTCAAATTACCGGGCTATTTTATGCAAATCTTCCTCAAGAACTTTCCCCAAATGCAAATGATCGTTACATTCACTTCACCACTTATCTCTATGGAAAAACTTATAAATTCTCCGATAAAGACATAACAAATCTTTTTGGAATGGGTAGAGAAGATTTTTAATGTCCACAAATTTCTTCTCAATCATGGATCATGGCTCACGATTTCACTCCTGAAACATATTTACCCATGATCATGATCGAACCTCTTATCAATTTTGGTGTCCTCCCATCTTACTCACAACTCACCATCGAGGCCAAAATTCTACACTTGATCATCACATATAACATCTTGCCTTGTAGTGGTTCTAGGACTTACATCTCCTATCTTGATTATTTCATATTGTGGTGCATCTATAAGGAGATACATCTAGATCTTCCATCGTTACTATGCCAATGAATGCTTGCCAAAGAAAGTACCAAACGCCATATTCTTTCATATGGAGGTTTTCTCATACCTCTGTTTGAGTCCTTTGGCTTTTTCCCATCTCCTTTAAATTTTCTTCCACTAAAAATTTTTGATTTTCTAACTACCACCACTGTGAAACAAATGGGTTATAAACTTCAAAATGGCCAGTGGGTATCCAAAATTCAAAGGCAGGCACCTCAAGTCGTCCAAGATAGTGATGAGGAAGTCGAGACTGCTGCCTATGATGCTGATGCTCCACCTACTTCTGCTTCAGCACCTCCACCTGTTTCTACAACCACTGATGATGCTCCTGTCACACGTTCCTTCTTAAAGAAAGTGGTTTGCTCTTTTTCCAAACGTCTTGACAAGAAGCTTGACAAAATTAGCTCTTGCCTTAGTCACCTTGAAAAGGCCATGGGCGTACCTTCCTCCGCTACCTCTTCACCCGCGGATGAGGGTGATGATGATGCTGCTGCTGCCGATGACTCCGAGTCTTCTCACTCCGCCTCTTTTTGATAATGCCAAAAGGGGGAGAAACAAGGAATGCTTTTATTTTTAGTTTGGAGATCATTAGAAAGTTTTATTTTTGGATCATGTACTTGTGCTACTCCTATTTTGTTTATGGTCGTGCTACACTTTTATTGTGATTGGATATTTCTTTTGGATGGTTATGAATTAGTTATGCTTATGTGGTCATGCGTATTATGGTTATGTTTGACATATGATTGATCTTAAAATTGACCGTGTATAATGTTTACAAAAGACAAGATCATTAGACAATACTTCATAAAACATGCTCTATGAATGAAATGAACTTCAATATTTTCATCATTTATGCATATAGTAAGGGGGAGTTTTCAAACTCTCAAAGATTATTATCTCATGCTTATTGATAGGGGGAGCTTTTATTTAAGCTTTCCTACATTATGTTGCTATGTGTTTGTTATTATTAAAAAGGGGGAGATTGTTGGCCTAACAAGGCTTCAATAACCAATTTTGATGATAACAAATCTATGTATCTAAATTGTGCAAATTGACATTGTTTACCGGACATACATGCTTAACACAGTTCGAGATACAAAGTGGAAGACATGACGCTTAAATTCAAATCAAGTTCTTTGGTGACAAATTTTTGTGGAACAAATGCAAGGAATCGAGATATTGAAGACTTGAAGAATATTTTGTAATATTAGGATTCTTGTACATTCACTTTTTCTTGAATTTTACTTTGAAGTTCATAGGAATCCTAAAACGTCATAAAATAATTTCTCCAAATCAAACAGTGATCAAAACTATTTTGGAAACATAAAATTATGATTTTTCACATATTCAGTCGACTGATGTATTATACCAAGTCGACCGAATCTGATACCAAAAATACATTTTCAGATCTACAATAGTTCAGTCGATCGAACCTTAGAGTTCAGTCGATCGAAGTGGAGTTCAGTCGACCGAATGAGTCTCTTTAGTCGGCCGAACAACTTAAAATTTGAATTTTTCTGAAAACGGCTAGTTTGACAATTCTATATTTAGCCCAACGACTAGTTGATTTTTGGAGCCTATAAATAGAGGCCTTGTGCTATTGTTTCACTCACTCAATCATCTCAACTATTCTCTCATTCTACTACTTCTTTGCACTTCAATTCTTTAGCTTTTCATACACATTTTTAAGAGAAAACCCATTTAGTATTCTCATTGAGTTTCGTCGTTTTATTTCCTGAGAAATGAGTTTAGAGCTTTATTTGTTGTACTTATTTGTTCATCCAAGGTGCGTTCTTTGTACACACTCATATCATTCTTCTTGTTGATTTGTATTTGAGAAAGGTGATTATCAAAAGAAGCTAATTCGCCTACAAAGATTGGGTTCACTTGGGAATTGTACATTCTCAAGAGATGCTACTCCGCCTATACTAAGGAGAGAGGCTCCTCCGCCTATTGAAGGAGAGGTAGTGAAATTCTCATAACGGTTGGCTTGAGGTAAGGACGTAGGCCGTTGTGCCGAACCTTGTAAAAATCCTGGTGTTATTTTTCTCTTGCTTTACTTTCTTTATTATCTTGTTATTTATTGTTAAATCACACACACACTCTTGTATTTGATTTCTTATCCATTATTTGTTCTTGTATTTGCTTAAACGAAAAAAATTTTTAAAACTAGAAGTTGTAAAATTAATTTTTATACTTATATCTTATAACAAAAGATTTAT
This sequence comes from Heliamphora ciliata, assembly GCA_032360265.1. Classification (NCBI taxonomy): domain Eukaryota; kingdom Viridiplantae; phylum Streptophyta; class Magnoliopsida; order Ericales; family Sarraceniaceae; genus Heliamphora; species Heliamphora ciliata. Next base: position 4,469 of record JAUMHN010113878.1, read on the forward strand.
GTGTATTTAAATATTTGACTTATAAAGATTTGTATTATTAATACAAAAGGGAATTGAATCTAGTTTACAAAAAGGTTTTGGATCAATTAAATATACTTGCAAGTTAGAGTTGAAAGCTATACTTATATTTTACATTGTTAAAATAAGAAAGGTGTTGTAATTAATTAATAAGAAGTGAACAAAAGTTTACATTTAAAACTTCAAATAAATTTTTTTTTTCAAGTTTGAAATTAGATATACTTGTCTTTTTGCAAGGAATATTGTAAATCTACATTTGTTATTAAATATTTCAACAAAATGTTCTTATTTATAAATACAAATATACTTGTGTTTTTAAATAAGTAATTTTCTTGTGAAATGAAGAAATCATACACTTGTATTTGAATAATTGATCTAAGAAATTTTAAATAATCCAATTCACCCCGTCTTGGGATTTCACAGTTACTATTATGTTTGACAAAAGAAGACTCCAGGCCCTGTTTCATGTACAAGGATATCAGAGGAGAATAGCTCGAGCGTTCAATAAAAAGGTCAAGACCCGGGATCTCAGAGAAGGAGATTTAGTTATTAAAGAAATCAGCCCTCCCATCTTCGACCCGAGTGGCAAGTTCAAGCCAAACTGGTCCGGACCGTATCTCATTAAAACCATCATGACCGGTGGTGCAGTTATTATTATGGATTTGGATGGCAATGTATTCTCCACTCCAGTTAACCTCGATTAGCTCAAAAAATATTATTCTTGAGGTAAAAATAAAAATAAAATAAAAACTCACTGAGTTGAAAATCGAAAAGGCAACTCAAGTAAAAATTAGAGCAGCCCGCAAGGCCGAAAATCCGAAAGGGCGACCTTGGCAAAAGTTAAGGTATCACAAAAGGAGAGTGTTAATACCCGAGAGTAAAAACCGAGCCTGAACTTCGTTATGGTCTTATTTCATTTTTTTGGGATACGTATGTAGCTTCTTTTAAGAAGTCCGGCCTCATTCTTTGTTTTTAATCATCTTTGAATCTAAGTAAGTTCAATGCAAATTAATTCTTGGATTTTGATAATAAAGTCATTTAATAAAAAAATATTAGATAAATTTGAACCATCTTGAACATAAAGTGGGAGTTTTCATTACTTCGATTCAGAATTACGAAGTTTTTAAAAGGAAGGGCATGTAAGTCCCAAACTCTATAAATAAAAAGAAAGCTGTGAAATTTTCAAAACAAAGCAGAAATCCTCAAGTCCTCCTCCTCTTTACCACCTGTTTCCCCTCTTCCTTGTTCTTCTTCTCTTTATCCTGCAGCAGCCATGTCTTATACTCAACAGAAAGCTCGGGAGATTACAGCTCCTATATTTCCATACTTGAACGAGATGGTCAGGCATCCTGATACAGTGTTAAAAATAGTGCCCGCAGCGCAGATGAGAAGACATGGCCTTGGATACTGGGAAAGATAATTTAGCGCAGACCGACTAGTAGAACACCCGAATGATCCATAGTAGTCAGTGTCATGGTAGGAATCTGTCACCAGGGGCACTGTCTGGTAATATCTGGGCCAGTCAAATAAGAAAGGTACTGCCACTAGGCTGCCTCGGTATCACATATCTGATAACGGGGGTGGTAAAGGAAAGTTGCAGCACGGTGCCTGTCAGTAGGTGGTTTCTGTACAAGATTCGCCTTCTCCATCAGCTAGATCTGCAGCAAAAGTTAGAACAGTAAGAGACAAGATTTGCATTGTGACGGAGAGTTTGGTGATTGAGCTTACCTGAAGAAGTAAAGGACTACCAGCAAAGGTGGTGGTCTCACCACAATGAACAGCATCTAAACCCAGCAGTGTCTCGGCTAAAACGAGTGGTACGAAGTCCCTCCCCATCCACATCTAACCAGCAATATCAACCAGGGCACAGCTAACTCGCCCTTCAGAAGGGATAAGATGGTACTGGGCAAGGAGGCAGAAGCAAAGAGCATAACGTCGTCGCAGCTGAAAGTCAAGGTCACTAAGATCACCGGTAGAACAGAATCTGTTAATGATCCAGGGTATGTCAAGATAGCCATCTTGTGCCAGAAGCGAGGCCTCCATCCTAGATAGACCATAAAGCTGTATCACCTATTGACGGGTTGAAAGAAAGAAAGTGTGAACCACGACGGAGCTTTGTGGGGCCAAATCTAAGATAGCAACGAACTCCTCCACAGTCGAGCATAGCTCTTCAAGGCCGAATCGAAAGACGTGAGACTGTGGATCCCACAGTTGTGCAGCAGCTAAAAGTAAAGGTATGTTAATCTTCACGGTCCTCAGTGAGAAAAGGGCATTGATGCCAAATGGGACAAAGTTCAAACGCTCAACATGGGAGAATGCATCAATCCATAAAGAAAGAGGAGAAGCCATCCGAGTCAGAACAACAGAAAATGGGGCCTTCAGGGGCGGTATTTATAAGGAAGAAAAGGGCAAAAAATCAAAATTTCAGCAAAAGGTACATTCAAGATGGCGACTGCCACCGTAGAGTAAGTCACCGCCAGCTTTGAAAAGCATAGTACAGTGACATCAACCTTTTGACTAGGCGACCGCCATGTTGTAACTGGTGACCGCCATGTAATCATTTATGGAAAATGGCGACCGCTATGTTGATTATGGCGACCGCAATGTTTAAAAGTGGAAAGCATGTATCAGTTTGAGGATTCTGCATTTTGTGTAAATCTTAACATTTGTATTGAACATCCAAAATAGTTTGAACAGCAAAAGATGAATATGTGAAGTAATAAATGGCATGAAGGCCCAAAATACATCTGAATGTATCAAAATGTAACTGGGGCGCCCTGGCCCAATAAACAACAAACTGGTGCACACAGGCCCTGGGAGCAGGTAAATGTATGAAAATGTGTCAAACTGGAGCATGCAGGCCCATCAAAATAAATATAGTAGAAGATATATAAAACTAGGAAGGGGGGAAGCTCTCTCTCTCAAGTGTGCCTTGAGAAGACTCGACGGGAAGGACCGGCCTCCTCCAAGCTATCATCCTCGAAGAATCTGTCAAAGTCATCACCATCATCACTACCAGAGGAAGAGACAATTTTGGATCAGCTCCGAGCAGATGAGACTAACCCTCTAGAATGAGCCCGAGAAGATACCCGAGATCCACGACCTCGGACCGGGGCTGGGATTGGAGCAGGAGGCCTAATTGGAGCCTGTGGTGGCACTATATCAGTAGCTGGAACTGGAGGCTGTCAAGAGAAAAGTAAGACTCAGAATAGAATAAAGACAAAAAAAATGTAAAAAAATGAAAAGCGCACGCAAGCTACTCACAACGGCTACTGACGTGAAAGCAATTCCGGCTGTTCGCATCGAGGCATCGATCTACCGGACCAGTACCCTCAAGCCGGTGACCATCAGCATCGTACGGTCTAACCAAGCCTGATCGACCTGCAAGAGGGAACAGTTAAGGAAAACTAGACAGATAAAAAAAAAGAACAAGTGATTGAAGGAAAGGTAGGAGACTAACCTGGCCGATGTCAGCCATAAACTCTGGTGCTGGCAGAACAGGGACTAGTAGAGAAAAAGGGAAGCCATACGCTACGATCTAGACATCCCATAGAATCTCTGGGCCCCGCATCTCGCCAACAGCATCACCGGCAGCAACAACAACGACAGCTCCCACTCCAGCATCAGTAGCTGCACCAACACCAGCTCCCTCGTCCTCTGGCATCCGTCTCCTTCTGCTACCAGGGGTAGCCGGGCCAGGACCAAGTGGTCCCAGCAAATGGGCCTGGGCCTAGGCAGTGTAATCTCCCTCCGCCACCAGCAGCTCAGTAGCAGGGGTCTCCACCAGCTCGAGGAGAAGATCGACCCAGCCTAGATGATCAGTCCGGCGTATACAGGCCGGAGGAACCACTGGGATCCAGAATTGATCTAGGCCGAGCGACTGGCGAACCACTCGCTCTCCTAGATAGTACTCCCGTCCAAATGGACCCTCTAGCAGGATCCGCCTAGAAGTGATATCACGGATACGCATCAGGTCAGCGCCAGCCTGATCTTCTACTCCCTGCCAGACGTCCCAGTGAACCTGCAGAGTACAGTGAACAGTACAATATACAGTAATCGATAAATGCAGTGCAGTATCAGTGAACGAAATATAGTGATCAGTGTGGTACAGTATAGTGAACAGTGCAGTGCAAAGAGTAATGAACAATAAGTAGGGATACCTGGTCAGGGGTCAGCCGGTCTAAGGATACCCAGAAGCGGTCTATGTTATTCCCTCCAGCCTTCTTCTCCTTTAGGTCTCGGGCCCACCGGGCCGCTCGGGGAATGACTGAAGTGTCCGTAGAAGAGTTCGTCAGGACGTGAAGCCCGAGGAACTCATAGGTCCACAACTGCAAAGAAGATGTCAGCAAGAAGATAATGACAGATAACAAAAATAAATGAAGAATTGCAGAAACTAAATCATACCTCCCAAATCCTCCAGTATCTCTCAATGCTGAGCTCCTGGGGGAACCGAGTACGAGTCCTCATGAAGTCGTAGAGGGTGGCGAGGGCAGCTTCTCCCTAGTCGAATGTAGCAACACGGTCGAGGAGAGCGAGGGCACCCAAGCAGTGCAAATGTACGGTATTCTCCTTATTCAAAAATAAGGAAGTATTGAACATATACATGAGAAAACCCTGGGTGACCCACTCGTAGTGGCGAGGCTCGGTGCACTGGAAATGTCTGAATCTCTCAAAGAACCAAGTGTATTGGACCGGGTCTCTATCCACCAGGGTAGGAACAGCTCGAAGGAAATATGTCAGCGCATCAGGGGAACTAGTGAATGATGGATCAAACGGGATGAGAGCCCCTCCAATCCGAATGCCTGTGATAAGGGTGAAGTCTTGAGGCAGTAAAGTAGCCTCAAAAGTGGTAAAATAGAAGGTGTTGGTGGTATCCCACCACCACTCAGCCAGGACAGTCAACTATACCCGGTCGTTGGTCGTTCTACCTAACAAGGGTATGACGCGAACAAAACAAAAAGCATCAATATAAGCCCAGCTGGGAGCAGGGATGGCATCATACCACTCCAACAAACTCTCCAGAGGTAGAACCTCCGAAGCCACGGACATAGTGACCGGCCGGAAAGAAAAGGACAAGCAGAAAACATATAAAAGCAGATTAAGCGAATGAAATGCAGAAAAGTATCTGAAAGCTAACCCTAGGTTCGTGTGCAAGTAACGACCCTTTAGTTCTTTCAAATTTCTAGAAAACTAGGCACCCTAACACTAGGTTTGTGTGTAAGTAACGACCATTCGGTTCTTTCAAAGCCTTAGAAAACTAAGCACACGAATAGCCTTAGAAAACTAAGCACCCTGACCCTAGGTTCGTGTGTAAGTAACGACCCTTCAGTTCTTTCAAAACCTTAGAAAACTAAGCACCCTAACCCTAGGTTCGTGTGTAAGTGATGACCATTCGGTTATTTCAAAACCCTAGAAAACTAGGCACCCTAACCCTAGGTTCGTGTGTAAGTAACGATCCTTCGGTTCTTTCAAAATCCTAGAAAACTAGGCACCCTAACCCTAGGTTCGTGAGTAAGTGCTGACTCTTCGATTCTTTCAAGACCTTCGAGACTAGTAATCCTAAGCCCTGGCGGGCCAGACAAATTTCTATCTTTTTGTGATTATCATTCTTCCAAAGAAAAAAAAAACAATAATAATAAAATAATCTCTTCCCTTCGATATTTGTGTTTTGCCTCTTTTGCCCTAACCTTTTAGTATCAATTTTCTAAGAATTTTTGAAAATTTGCCCCTATCTTCTTAAAATTTTCTTAAAATTTTTAAGATTTTTTAAAAATTTCAAACATTTTCTTAAAATTTTTTCTAAAATTTCTAAGATATTCTAAAAATTTCTGACATTTTCTTAAAATTTTTCCTACAATTTTTAGGATTTTCTAAAAAGTTCAGACATTTTCTAAAAATCTCCAGAATTTTCCTAGAATTTTTAACATTTTCTTAAAATTTTTCTCAAAATTTCTAGAATTTTCTAAAAAATTTCTAGGAATTTTTAAAAATTTTTCTAAATCTTTCGGGACTATTTTTTTAAAAAATCAATAAAAAAAAATTGTCCCTTTAAATTCTAGAGTTTATGAAAAATTTGCCCCAAGTTTTAGAATTTTTGACAAAATAGTCTTTAAACTTTTTAGGATTTCTGAAAATCACCCATTTAGTTTTTCATGTCCCAAAAACAAAAACAAAATTCCTCCCCTTATTATTATTTTTTTTACGTTTTTCCTCAAAATAAAAGAAAAATTCGAACCTTTTATTTTGTACCTTAATTACCCATTTTATTGTTTGTTCAAATCCTAGTGTCCCTACTGTTTTAATCTCTATCGCACAGGTACCTAAGCTAAGTTCAAATCCCAAACATCACACATCAGTCATCATTCATATTAAAATAAATCATCAATCATTCATCATCATTCATCATCATATGGGGGGATCCTAGGCATGCGTCTACGTTTGATATATCATAAAAACATGCTTTGGTATTAAAACAGTAAGGATAGGATACATATTGAAGGTTGCTGGCAATAAATGTGGTGGTCAAGCTCCCGCAGAAGAACGTTAGCAGCAATGGCATCGGTGGGAGGCTCGTAACGTCTTATCCCGCGTGGAACCACGCGATAGGGTGCTGGAGCGTAAGTATGAGGATCAAAAGGAGCTGGGTGGCCCTCTCCAGCATCAGAGTCCAAGAAATCAGCCATCGCAGCCTCAACAGCAGCCTGTGCCTCGACAGCTGCCCGTGCCTCCTCAGCAGCTCGATGGGAGGCACGCTCCACCTCGAGAACATGGGCGTCCATCGCGGCAGTGGGCTGCGTGGAAGTAACCCCGCCGGCAGGAAGGCTAGAGGTCGTGCCTCTGAGAGTCCCCGTGGAAAAACTCCAGGCAGCGGAGGGGCCCTGTCGAACCCCTAAGTCGTCGTCTTCTTGGCCATGACCCGCCATGAACAAGAACAGGATCACAAACAATAGTGTAAACATCACGTGAAGGAGAAAAGAGCGCGAAAGCTAAGAAGCTAACGAAGGTTAAGAGAGTTTGAGAGAGAGACGAGAGAGAGCAAGAGTTAGAGAGAGAGTGAGAATGAGAGAACGAACCAGATCCGCACGCCTGGGGAGCTGTAGACCTGCTCGGAGTTGGCGATCGCCTTCTCATGAGCGAGCGACCGCCATGTTTTCCAAGCATCACATGGCGACCGGCATGTTGGAGGGGTTTCTATTCGGTAACTGCCATGTCAGAAGGATTCTGTCTAGGTGGCCTCCAACATGTCAACAGTCACGTCATTCCCATCATGGCGACCGCCAACTCCAAAGTTGGCGGCCCTATATTCGTTTGTTATAATGACGTTTTAGGATTTATGGGGATGTTTGGGGCTCTCAATGTATGTTTTGTTTTTTGTTTTTTATTTTTTCAGGTTACTTTCTCTTTGTTTTATTAGTTAAAATAATTCTCAGAAAACATAGAATTTTTATCCTGTGTGGAAATCTTGGGTGTTTTCCAAGAGAATTTTATGTGGTTTTTCTTCCGATAAATTTAAGTCGTAACTTGGCTTTTAATTATTTCTATCCCACGTTTCGATTTTTCAGGTCTTAACTCGACCTATTAAATCATGGTATCCCTTTTCGATAAGATTAACTTTAAGCCGTAACTTCGCTTTTAATCTCGCTTCTGATAGATCTAAATTTTAAGTCATAAACTTTGTCCCGCACCTCATCCTGAATTTTTAGGTCTTAACTCGACCTATTAGTTTGAACTTTTTCTCGTCAGTCCTCCTCATGACCCTAAACTGACTCGTCGGTCATTCTCATGACCTTAAACTGACTCGTTGGTCCTTCTTATGACCTTAAACTGACTCGTCGAATCATTTTCACGACCTTAAACTGACTCCTCGGTCCTCCTCATGACCCTAAACTGACTCCATCGGTCCTTTCACGACCTAAAACTGATTGATATTTTTCTTGGTATGTGTTATGACCACAGAACTTTCTTGCATTGTACATGCATCATGCTTAGGGTGATGAAAATTCGAGTACGACCAACATCATATGTATACTTGTGTTTTTGTGGCTTAAGATTGGCGGCTCGGTCAAATGGTTGTTGTCTCCGGGTCTTTGATATAACTTGTTTCATGCATTATTATGCAAGTTATATCAAAGAGGGGCAACTGTAAACCTCCCAATTTGACCCCGCCTAATCTTAGGCGAATCCGATGAAGAAAACATGTGGAAAGATGCCTTAGTACGATTCTTGGGAAGTGATCCAAGCCCGGTATTTGAAATCGGAACCTTCAAACTAATAAAATTTTAGCGAACCATTGCAAGTTACTGCCCAAGTAAGGCGACTGCCATGTTTAATGTGGCGACCGCCTATAGAACCTCTTGGAAACCCTAGCTAAAAGTGGCGACTGCCATCTCTAACCCGGCGAACGCCAACTTGTATTGTAGCGACCACTATAGAACTTTGTGGAACCCTTCAAAAACATGGCGACCGCCAACTTACATTATGGTGACCGCCAACTCCAATTGGCCTGACATGCCCTAAAACTTGACAATATCTCATTGGTTGAAGAATTCTATAAATACCGTACCTCTGGTACGTTTTCAAAGATAGAAAAAGGGTGAGAGATTTTGAGAGAGAAGTTCTGCCAAGTAGCCGAGCAATTTCGAGCCCCGACGTTGAAGCCTTGTCGAAATACCGAGATCCTAACCTACCAGTACCTGCATTGAAGCCTTGTTTGGATCACCGCTCGAGGATTAGACCATCGAGGCACATTTCCCGACTTGAGGATACCCCGGTAATCTAGGTACCTCGTTTGGATCCCCGATCCTTCTAATTCCATTTTCTCTCTTTTGGAGTGATCGGGTTAAATTCAATTTCAATTCACGCATTTCCTTCATTTATGTAGTTGAACTTGTTTATTGATCACATTGCCTCATTTAACTTAGTCGCTTTAATTAATTACTTAGTCTACACTTTCACACTAAGCACATTATCTTTTTTTTTAATTAATTCATTAAATAAGTGTTAATATATTTTGACAATTACAATTTACAATGTTGTTAATTGTTATTATCAATGCACTAACATTTATGTGAATATAATTATTAATATTATATTCACATTTTCTAATAATTGATCATTTATTGTTCATTTTTTTGTTTTTTTTTATTTTCTTCTAGTGTTAGTTCAATCTCTTTTAGTATTTTTCTTTCTATATTTTTAGCATTTATATTCTTGTAATAGTTAATTCAATGTAGTTTTTTTAATGTTCTAGCATTTGCTCTCTTCCTTTCTTCTAGTCAAACTTTTTTTTATTAGCACTTTATTTCATTTTTATGTCTCCTCCTGTAACATTATTATTAATGTTCCATTTTATTTTCTTTCAGCTAAATATTCTTTTTCTAACTCTTATTTTTTATCTTTTTCTTTTCTTCTAATGTTAATATAGTTTCTTTTGCTAACATTTTTTATTTTATTTTATTTTTCTTCTCTTTTATCACTACCTTTAAGTTTCTTTATAATATTTTATTTTTTCTTCCTTGTTTTGTGTTAGTATTGGTATTACTTTTCATTTAATGTTAGTATTTATGTCTTTTTTTTAAGCTCCTTTTCCTTTCTTTTCTTTTTTTTTCTTTTTCATTTTCATTAATCTTAAGAAAATGATAAAAAGTTTTTTAAACTAGTTTTTCACTTTTTAATATAATGTTCTTCTCTTTTGTTTTTGTTTTCCTTTAAAAATGTAAATAGTTAGAATCTTTTTTCTTAGTGTAACATTTTCTAAAACTCTTTTAATAAGTTTCTTTTATAAACCTTCTTTTAGGATTCTTTTTATACATCTTTTATTTTGTATTTCTCATTTCTTTTACCAATTCGTCATGTTAATGTTAGTGCATGTTTAAGTTTTCTTATTTGAAAGCATGTTTAGGATAGTTTAATTTATCTTTTGTAGCAAATCCATGTTTAGGTAATTTTAACAGCTTTCATCATGTTTTACTCTTTTATTTAAATTTTGATAATTTAGTTAATTTTGATGAAATTGTATGCGGGTGTGTTCCATGTATCCTTTAGTTAAAAATTGCATGCCGTAGGACTTAGGATTTTTTCTTCAGCACTTGCTTCATTAAGCATTCTATATACGTATGTTATGTATTTTTCATATTTGATTTTGGATGTTCTCTTTTTACTTCAATTTTCTTTATTTGCATGCATTTGAGAAATTATATTAAAGAACCAATGATGATTAGTAGAGGCCAATCTTACGGTTGGGCGAACGGGGTGCCTAACACTTTTCCCGATTCGTACCTTAGCCCCCGAACCCTTTTTCTCTGGTTAAACGTTTTTAAGATCAGTAGCCATTTTTGTTTTTCTTAGTTTATCTCAAAAACTAAGCGGCGACTCTATTTTCAATAAAAAGGAGTTTTCAAAATTTAGTTTTCAAGGTGATAAAAATATTTTTCAAACATCTTTAAATTTTCTTATTTTTGAAATAACTCCCAAAATCCCAATGCCACAGTTATTAAATGAGTATTTATTCTCGCTACGTGAAAATTACAGATACCTGCTGATTAAATTAAATTACTGACAATTATATTTAATTGGCTTCTTTGAAAATTCCTTAAGATCTCCCACTTAACTTATATGACAGCTGGATTAAAAAATTCACCTGTAGGGTTTGGTTCGGTCAAAACTTATAAGCTTCCTTAAGAAGGTATTTTCAATCTTAATTTTTTGGAAGGTAGATTCCGTCAATAATTAATATCCACTATATAATTAATATCGTTATCTAACTCACTGGGATTATAAATCCATACAAGATCTCACCCCATAATGAATCAAAACAACGAATATTAAATATACGTGAATAATAATTATTTCATAATTAAGAGTATAAGTACTCATAATAACTATGTAGTGTAAATTAATTTATAAAATCAAAATAAAATTAATTATCCAAACTTGGTCATGTTCAATGCACACAAAGTGTACTAGCATAATGAGTCAGAACAATTATTAGAATAATAACAGTTCTCCGTAATTAAGACCAGTCTACTAAAACATTATACTACAGTCGTACCGTTGGTTTGTCCAATTTCATTTAAGACTGTGAATCAAAAACTTATATTCTACAAGAACCTTTAATCTGGGCTTCTGTGCATAAGCCGAACTCTACGCATCATATTAAATACTATATAAAATAAAAGACATATATGCACCATATTAAATAAATAATAAAATACATACATTACTTATTAAAATTCTCATAAAATGAAAAAACTAATTTTATTAATAAAATAAAATTTAATACTAAAATAAAAAATCATGATTTTTAGTACAGAACCCTAATAACACCCTCATGTGAAATTACAGGTTCAACTTGCAGTTTTATCCTCGCTCCCATTTCAAGACATATGCTAGTCTGCATACCCGTGTGGACAGTTTGTAGATAAAATTACAGGTTAAAGATGCGATTTCATATCCACTCCACATGCAATTTAGTCTGGTTGATTTGATTGGTGGAGTTGACTTATTTGATTCGACAAAAAGTTGCCACATTGACCTGCGATTTTCTTCCTCCCACACTTTCACAAACTTATATATTCTATCATATTTGCACTACGATGATATTGTATATTGTTGAGAAGTTTTCTTTGCAATTTATTTTCAAAATATTAATTCGTTTATATTATAATGGCATCAAAATCATACAACCTATTAGTATCGTCTGGTGGTCGAATTATCAATGACCAAGGTGGAATTTCTTTCGAGGGCCCTGCTTCGAAATTTGTACGAGTTAAATAGGGCGTTAGTTTAATTGATTTACAACACTGATTACTTATTACTACAACAATATGTGAAGATGATGGGAGTGCCATTATCACACAAATTCCCAGCTCTCGCTTATCCTAATCCTGTTTATTATTTTTCTGCTCTTTTATTAATTGACGACGATCCCATTGAAGTCATATTTAATATGTTAGATAACACTCTCAGATACTCTATAGCTGAGTTATATATCGATGTTTAGCCATTGCATGTCTCGAGATACGGCAATGCAATATAAGAAGGCCTTAGTAGACCTTTTTATGTTCTTCCTACTCACACATTTAATACTGCTCGAAATATTTCACAATTGACAGTACGCACTCATTATAATTTCGATTAGATTACATGTAATCTAGAACCCAATCATATACAGTCCACAACTGCCACAGATAAAATGTGTGGAGCTATTTTAAATGCTGTTCAAATTATGGTCGCAAGTGAAGAACGTATTTTAGTTGATCAAAGGGGTTTTGAGTCATACAAGTACCTCTATTATGAACACAAAGATGATGATGACCATTTGCCTGATTTCCAAAACAACACAAATCCTATTGTTCAGAATAAAATTTGTATTTTTCACCAACCTCCATCTCCAATATTCACCCAAAATACTTGGAAAAATATTAATGATCCATCACCAGATGTGGCAGTCGATGTAAATTATACTTGAAATGAGACAGAGGAGTTACAAAAGGCTTACATTTTAGAACCAAAGAAGAAATGCAACATGCAGTAAAGCATTACTGTTAGATCAAGAATCAAATGTACGAGGTGATTCAGTCAACAACAACTATATGGGCAATGAGTTGTAAGAATGGGTGCGATTGAAAATTAAGAGGCAAAATAAGAGTGACCCATGGCTTATTTGAGATCACTCATTATCAAGGTCCTCACACGTGTTTATCAACTACAATAACACAAGATCATACAATGTTGAATTCTAAGTTGATTGAACATTGTGTCAGGGGCTTAGTAAGGGTTGATCTATTAGTGAAGATATTTGCATTACAACCTGACATAAATAAACAGTTTGATGGCTATCAAGCATCGTATGCAAAGGTATGGGATGCGAAGTAGAAAGTCATTGCAAATACTTTTGGCGATTGGTATAAATTCTATCAAACTCTTCCCCATTGGATGACTGCTATGATAGACTAAAATCTCGACAGTAAGATATACTGGCGTAATCTTCAGTCTGACATCCCAGGCAGTGTGATTTTCCTACTGTTTTTTTGTGCATTTGGTCCTTTGATCGAGGGCTTTATTACATTCCAGTTATAAGCGTTGTTGGGATTTTTTGACTGAAAAATATAAGGACAAGCTATTAATTGCAGTTTCGTGGGATGTAGATCATAAGCTATTTCTGGTTGTCTTTGTCATTGTGGAGGAAGAAAATAAAGAAAGTTGGTCTTAGTTATTGGCGTGCATTCAAGAAATAGTTATGTTCTGATTTGGGGTGTGTGTAATATCAGATAGGCAAGCTAGAATTATACATTCAATTCCACATCTCAACTTTCAACCCCCCAGGGGTTATCATCGATTTTGCACCCGTCATGTTGCAGCTAATTTTCAAGAACAGTACACAATTGAAGAACATCATCACTTTAGCTGGACAACAACATCAAGTTAGAAAATTTGACAACTACATGCAGTTAATTAGGGGACTTAATGTCGATGCTATTAAAAAGCTTGATGAGATACCGACTGCAACGTGGACACTTGCCCACGATGATGCCCGACGCTATGGGAACATAACAACGAATTTTTTGAAAAGTCTTAATGGCATCTTAAAGGGGGCACGACATTTACCAATTACAACATTAGTACAATTTACATTTTATAAGTGTGTTCATTATTTTCAGGATAAAGGTGAAAAGGCAATGGCTACAATGAATGCAGGCGAGGCCTACACTGACCATGCCATGACCAAATTTAGCCGATGGGGGAAAAAAGGTAAGGGGTCACACAATTCGAGTGTTCTGTAGAAAAGATGGTTTACTTGATATTCAAACATCAAAGAACCCGCAGTATGGAAATAGAGACCAACATCTACATGTTGTTGACTTGCAAGGCAGATCATGCACATGTCAAAAATGGAAGATATATAAAATACGATGCTCGCATGTTCTTGCTGCTTGCAAATCACAACACCATGACCCGTATCAGTACATTAATGATTATTATACGGTAAGAAAATATGTGGCATGTTCTGGAGTGAAATTTAGCCCAGTTCTGGATGTGCCGTATTGGCGCGAGCCAGACTTTCCTACAATGTATCCCAATAGATGTCTACGTTGGGATCATGAGAGACCGATGATCTTTAGATTGCAAATTGCAATGGATTGGCAAGAGTCCCGATCAAAACAAACTAGTGACATATGTGGCCAAGCGGGTCATAACAAAAGAAAATGCCCTAATCGGAATGTTACTGGCTCTAGTAGCAGTACAAATAACTAAATAACAAGATGGTACACATGATTGGTTTTTTCTCTTTTATTTTGGGAGTATTCTTTAGAATTTTAGTAATTGTTTAAATTTATAATTTCTTTTAAATAAATTAAGAATTTGCCCGTAAAGGCGTGTTTTGTTATATTTTGATCTCAATATTAATTTTGAATAGCGATCAATACCGAAAAACTATAAAGATTAAAACATTATACATAACAAATATCATGTATTTAAATTTTTTAATTTGAGTTTGAATTTTGATCAGAATTTCTTACTTTTGTATTTTTGTCTTGATAAAATAAATTATAAAAATAAGAATTTGAAATTAAAAAATATATTAATAGTATGTAAATAAAGAGTGTTTGGTCAAAATCTCAAAACTTAATGATCACGTACAAAGTAACGCCACTATAAATATCAAAAAGAAAATAAAAGCATTTTCTCTCTATTAACCCATTTATTAACTTAATTTCAACCACGTCTTCAAAACAGTAACTGTATGTGACCCAAATAGGCCACTTTGGACTACCAATTTAAAGGCATTACTTGTATTTAAAGGCAATTTTCAACATAAGGAGTAAATGACCAAAAATTTACTACAAAAAAAAAACATATTATGTATTTTAAAAGACTTACTTGCAATTTTCTACCATTAAAAATTTTAATAAGCATTTATGGTACTAATTGTGAGCTTGCTAGCCTTAACATATTATTTGTTTTTTTTTTCAAAGATCATTTGGAATATTCAAAAAAGCTCACTTCTTTTAGGGAAACTTCTATTTAGTTTTTAATTAAAAAATTTGTTGCTTATTTTTTTAAAATTTTTAATTTAAAACTATGATTATTCCTTATTTGAATTGATCACTTTTAAGGTTGCGTAAAAAATTAAAATATAACATATGCACATATATGTTTAAATTGCAAAGATTCATAATATACATCGAATTAAAAAAATAATTAGTATCAAATGGGTCCTACAGCTGGGTGGTCTCTTAATCCGAGGAGGGTACCTACACGCTACAACATGCTTCTATCTAACCCCATCCTGTATAACCCCTTCCTGAGGCTGTGAGGGACGCTCATTGTCCTGGGTCACAGTTTTCCTCTTCATTTCAAGAGTGATGTGGAAATAATCGTTCTTTCATTCATGAAGGCCTTTGATTATCGAAATGCCTAACAATGATACTAGAAGTGTGACCCAACGTTGGCGAACTGGGTTCGAAAGGCCCATGTTCAGTTAGAAATGGCCCAACGAATGATACTCATAGCTATGCTATGATTGAGGCCGCTTTTCGGGTAAATTCCATCATTTATGTCGTTAAATTTTCAAAATTTCCGTTTTAAGAAATAACTCATTTGTTAATTACTTATTCGTAACAAATCCATTTTAAGGTAGATTTTTTTCTACTATCTTATTTTTTATTTTAGTTTCCAGATCTGATGTTAAATAAAATTTTTTTATTTTGGTATTTTTTGGATTTTCTCTTATTTTTCTTGACAGGTAAGCATTGCCTTTTTTCCTTTACATTTCCTAGTTAGGAGAAAATTTTGTTGGTTATAAATAATGGCTGTAAGCCTTTGGACAACTTAGTTCTTATCGATCATATTATCTGCGTGGATAATATATATCCGTTTTATTCTCTTATTAATTTAATTAATTCCAAAAATTCAGTTTTAATTAAAATATTTTGTAATAGAAAATAAAATAAAAATTTTTTAATTAAAATTTTCAGTTAAATGAAATTTTTTTAGATATTTTATTTTTTTACAAAATATCACGTTTAAGGTAATTTTTCATAAAATCGGATATCTTGGAAAAACGTAAAAATTAATTCCATATTTTGAATTAATTAAATAAAAAAATATTTAATCTAAATAAATTATTATTTTTCAAAAAATGTAGAATAAAAAATAAAATAAATAAATGTCTTTAATCACTACCTTAGCTGAAAAGCTGAAGGAAAAATTGTATATTTATTAAATTTTATTTGTTGTGCATTAAAATACGAAAAGATGATTTAACAAACTAGAATTTTTGGAATCGTGTATGCGGAAAGATATTTGATTCTTTCAGCTCGTGTGTTTTTACGAAATTAATAAATTTATTTTAATTAAACAAATTTTTATAACCCTAAAAATGTTTTAAAAATCTAAGTGGGAGAGAGAATTTATTCACAGATAAATTCTGCGGTCTCTATCACCAGTTTGTAGGCGATATAATTAAAACTTACGTGTTGGCAGTAAGGTCTTCATCCCTACAAACCTCCTTTAGGGATAGTTCTAGATAATTGTTAGTGTGAATCACTTCTCCATCTGAAGGGTTCATTGCGAAACAATTGATTTAGGATTAGGTGATGGTTAATACTTAACTGTATATAATATTATCTTCTTCATCTGAGTCATTGCCATTATATACTGGACCGAAATTATGTCAGCTATTTAATTTTACTTGGCAGGATCAGTTGTCTAGATAGTAAAATTAAAAAGAATTGGCCTGTCTAGACAAACGATGGATAGTAAACGTCCTCCCATCGAGGCATGCTATTCACAGGGATCTAGGCTATTGGCGAATTAATTTTAAAATGGTAGAGAAAATTAAATTAAAATAAATTTAAATTTTTTCTTGTTATAATTAACGATATTTTTTAATTATGTGATTCTCAGGATTAAAATAGCTTTCAATCCACTCACTTCTATACTCAAATAAAACAAACTCATAGGTCCAAAATCAATATTGTTCTTGAAGAACTGAGAAGAAATACCTATAGAACGAAAGAGGAACCACAAGTTACTAATATTCTATTGCCTCGTCGTAGTGGGAGGATTATCGGAACATGTGCAAATCATGAACAGGGTGCTAATGCATATGGTTCAGATTCTGCACAACGAGTTACTGCTAGTACACAGACACAGATAGTGCCTCGTCGTAGTGGGAGGGTTGTTCATCAATCTGATCGGTATATGTTCTTGGGAGAGTCCTTTAATAAGATTTCAGCAGAACTAGATACCAAACCTTGTAGCTACAATAAAGCACTTCAGGATAAAAATGCAGATCTTTGGCAAAGGGCAATAAATTTAGATATGGAATCTATGTATTCTAATCAGGTTTGGGAACTAATAGAACCGCTTGAAGGGATAAAATTCAATGGATGTAAGTAGATCTACAAGAGGAAGAGATGAGTAGACGGGAAGATTGAAACCTTCAAAGTTGGGCTTGTTGCGAAAGGGTTCACTCAGAAAGAAGGGATTGATTATGAGAAAACTTTTTCGCTGGTAGCCATGCATAGGTTTATCTGGATTCTCTTATTCATTACCACTTATTTTGATTACAAAATCTGGCAAATAGATGTCAAGACAGCTTTTCTTAACGGAAATCTTGACGAGTGTATCTATATGATACAATCAGGCGGATTCATTGTAAAGGGCTAGGAGCACATGTTGTGCAAGCTTAAGAATCTATTTATGGATTTAAGTAGGTATTGAGGTCTTAGAACACATGATTTGATCAAGCCATAAAGTTTTATGATTTTGATCAGAGTCTGGATGAGTGCTGTGTATACAAGAAGTGTGACGGAAGCGTGGTGATCTTCCTAGTACTTTATGTAAACGATATCTTACTAATAAAAAATAAAGTGGGGGCATTATCTACAGTTAAAGTATGATTATTTGGGTAATTCGATATGAAAAACTTGGGAGAGGTCAGTCACATCATTGGGATCAAGCTTATGCGAGATTAGAAACAAAGGATGTTGGGCTTATCACAAGTAAAGTATATCGATGAGATCCTTGCTTGTTTTAGTATGCAGGATTCCAAAAAAGAATTTCTCCATTTCAGACATGGAATGACTCTATCCAAGGTTCAGTGTCCTCAGACACCTGATGAGATAGAGTAGATAAAGGTAATTTTTTATGCTTCGACAATAGAAAGCCTCATATATGCTATGTTTTGCACTAGACCCGACATTTTTTTACCGTTGGCATGGTTAGTAGATATCAGTCTAACCCATGACAGGAGCATTGGATTACGGTAAAGAATATAATCAAGCACCTGTAAAGGATTAAGGATTATATGTTGGTTTATCTAGTAGACAGTCTAGTACCTTTGGGATACACGGACTCAGATTTTTAATCTGACAAGGATTTTCTCAAGTCTAGCTCAAGATATGTGTTTACCTTATGAGGTGGACCTATAAGTTGGAGGAGTATCAGGCAGTCTTGTATTGTTGATTCTACCATGGAGGCTGAGTACGTGTGTAAGGACCCAGTTCTAAACCATAGAATTAATGATGGTAAACTGATAGAATCTTAGGTTATAGTAAGATTAAAATCTTAACATGATTAAAACCTAAGAATCAGACCCCAAGAATCAAAAATCCTAAAACAAAAAGATAACCCCCTAACCTCGAAGATCATTAAGTTACCCTAAGAACACTCACTCAAAACCCTAATGAGCTAAACTTAAAAATGAAACTCCGAGCCCTAAACTCTTCTTAAGAAATGTTGACCAGGCCTCGTAACCTTTCAAGCTCAACAATTTATATGTGTTGTCCTATTATAGCAAAACCTGACTTCTAGATCCAAAGAATAAGAAAATCAAACCCAAGCCCCAACGTTAAAAGAAAATTATACTCAAAAGCCTAAATTTCGTGACTTCTAATAATCACATTTCGACCCTAAGTCTTTAAGATAATTACACTTTCATCCTAAAATACCAAAGTTCATAACAAGTTATCAATGCCATAAAAAAATATTTAAATACTCATCCAGATTACACCTAAGAGTTCCTAAAGCTCTTAATATCAATCATTACACACTAGTCCTTCACGTCTTTAAAATTTCACAAAAGTTTCTGGGATATTTCTCACCCATAACTTCCTACAATCAACATTAATATATATATATATGTGTTAAATACATATATGTTACGTGTGTGAAACCACCTAGAAGTATATGCCAACTTTATATTAATAAGATAAAATATAATATCTCAAATCAAATAAAATCAAATAAAATTTTAACTTTCAAGAAATTTTTTTTTTCAAGATTTACCAAAAATAAATAATAAAATAGTATTAAATAATAAGAATAATAGATGATAAACAAATAGCAAAATAATATAATAAATGTAAAAAAAAAAAAATAGCAATCATAAAATTTAAAATAATAATAGTGTATAAAATATTAAATAATAATAATAATAATATAGTGTATTAAATCACAAAATCATACACAAGATTAATAACTTCACTCACATTCACATTCTTCAACTTAGTTTTATATGTATATACATGTATAAGTATATAAGAAAATCTCTACAATACAATATAATTATCAATAAATGTCAAATCTTTACAACCCATAATCTCAATTAAAATAATAAAAAAAAGATCAAATCTCTACAAAACTCTAAATATAATAATCAAGAAGCAAAAAGTAACCTTATTATATATATATATCTATATGTGTGTGTGTATATAAGTATATAGGTCTTTACAATCAAAATCCAAAATAATAATAATACTAAATAAACATACAATAACAATTTTCAACACAAACCTTACTTACATAAGCATATATATATATATATATATATATATATATA
>JAUMHN010113983.1:0-19092 GCA_032360265.1 Heliamphora ciliata
TTATCACAAGCAAAGTATATCGATGATATTCTTGCTCGTTTTAGCATACAGGATTCCAAGAAAGGGTTTCTCCCTTTTAGGCATAAAATCTCTATATCCAAAGATCAGTGTCCTGAAACACCTGATGAGATAGAGAAGATGACGGCGGTTCCTTATGCTTCGGTAGTAGGAAGCCTCATGTATGCTGTACTTTACACTAGACCCGACATCTATTTTGCCGTTGACATAGTTAGTAGATATTAGTCTAACCCAAGGCAGAAGTATTGGACTGCAGTAAAAAAATATATAATCAAGTACCTAAAAAGGACTAAGGATTATATGTTGGTTTACCAGGCAAACTGTCTAGTACATTTGGGATACACAGACTCGAATTTTCAGTCTGACAAGGATTTTCGTAAGTCTACCTCAAGATATGAGTTTACCTTAGGAGGTGGAGCTATAAGTTAGAGAAGTATCAAGCAGTCCTGCATCGTTTATTCCACAATGGAGGCCGAGTATGTGGTAACTTATGAAATAGCCAAAGAGGCCGTTTGGCTCAGGTACTTCATGTTGGATCTAGAGGTGGTCCCTTCAGTTCAATCGGCTATTACACTTTATTGTGACAATAGCAAAGCAGTTGCAAACTCGAAGGAACCAAGAGTCCACAAGAAAGAAAAATACATTGAGCATAAGTATTACCTAATACATTGTACACAACCTTACAGATTCTTTTACAAAATACTTACTGGCTAAAACTTTTGATAGTTATGTAGAGGGCATGGAAGTCAGATGTATGGCACTATGATTTTGAGTATAAGTAGGAGATTGTTAGGGTTGGTATACTGAAAATCATGTTTTTAGTATTTAATTTTATTTTAATAAAATTAATTTTTTATTTTATGAAAATCTTTATGAACAATGTATATGTATCATTTCTTTAATGTTATGCATGGATGTCCAATATTCTGTATAATATTTAATCTGGTGTGTAGAGTACGGCTTGCATACGAAGATCAGATTTTAAGTTATTATAAAATATAAGCTTTATATTCATAGTTTAGATGAAAATGGGCATACCATCGGTACGACTATAGCACAGAATTTTAGTAGAACTGTCTTGATTACGGAGAACAGATAATAGCATCATCTATTGTTCCGACTCTCTGTGTTAGTACACTTTATGTGTATTGAACGAGACGCATTGGGATAATTAATTTTATACTGACTATATCAATTAATTCACACCTCAAGGTTATTATGAATAGTGCTTATACTCTTAATTCTGAAATAATTATTGATTTACGTATAATTAATACTCGTTGTTTTGATTCATTAAAGGGTGCGATCTTATATGGGCCTCTATTTTCAGTGAGTCGGAGAGCGGTATTATTTATATGGTAAATATTAATTATTGACGGAAATCACACCTCAAAAGATCGGGATTAACGATACCCCTTAAGTAAGTTTATAAGTTTTGATCGGGACAAACCCTGCAGGTGGATTTGATAATCTGGCGGTCAAATAAGTTAAGCAGAAAAGCTTAAGGAATTATAAGATACAGATTAAATTAAATTATTAGTAATTAAATTTAATTGACGGGTATCAAGAATCTTAACGTGGGGAGAAATGTTAAGCATTTAATAACCGGAGCTCCATGCAAGACGGACTTGAGATTGTGGGTCAGAGTGCAATTATAGTTCTTTAGTGGTGTGAACTGTAATTTAGTATTTTATGAAAATTGTAGAAACCGCTACAAGGTTTTCATAATTGTAGATACCGCTATGAGGTTTGCTTAATTATGGAAATCGCTTGATATGTATCTATGTTCTACTAGAAGTTTGATTCATAATTACTCAACAGGTCCCTACTGTAACTCTATAAATATGCGGATAGGCTAAACTATATTCATAACTTGTCTTCAAGACAAAAGTTGTCCAGGTTCTGCCAGTACGAGCTCTCGATAGATTGTAGTATGTACTACATTCGAAAATCGCATAAGAGAATACAGTAGAAGGTCTGAAGAGAGTGTTAACTCGGAATCAAATAATAATTGAAGAATCGACCGGTAAAAAGGTATTCTTCTAAATTAACCGTGGTTGCACAAGTTTTAATATTGATCGTTCGAAGTCAAAAGTTTTATCGAAGCCCGTTTTGGCGTTTTTTCGTCCAGTTAATTTTTTATCGAAAATCAATTAAAAAAATAATGATCTTGGCAGTTTTATCTCTAACAAAGCCCTGGTGCACAAGGCAAACCCAACCCTAGGTTCGTGTGTGTGTGACAATTCTTAGGTTCTCTAAAGCCCTAGTGAGCTAAGCACCCTAAGCCCTGGTGTGCCAGGCAAACCTAATCCTAGGTTCATGTGTATATGATGATCCTTAAGTTTTTTGAAACCCTAGTGAGCTAGGCAACCTAAGCCCTTGTGCACCAGGTAAACCTAACCCTAAGTTCGTGTGTGTGTGGCAATCCTTAGGTTTTCTATAGCCCTAGCGAGCTAGGCACCCTAAGCCCTAGTGCACCAGGCAAACCCAACCCTAGATTCGCGTGTGTGTAACGATCCTTAGGTTTTTTAAAACCCTAGCGAGCTAAGCACCCTAAACCCTGGTGCGCCAGGCAAACCCAACCCTAGGTTCGTGTGTGTGTGACGATCCTTAGGTTTTCTAAATCCCTAACGAGCTAGGCACCCTAAGCCCTGGTGCACTAGGCTTTTTCAAATCCTAAGTTTATAAGTGAGTGACGATCCTTAGGTTTTCTAAAGCCCTAACGAGCTAGGCACCCTTAGCCCTGTGTGGCGATCCTTAGGTTTTCTAAAGCCTTACCGAGCTAGACACCCTAAGTCCTAGTGCATCAGGCAAACCCTTTTTCAAATCCTAAGTTCGTGAGTGTGTGACAATCCTTAGGTTTTCTAAAGCCCTAGTGCGCCAGGCAAAGCCAACCCTGGGTTCATGTGTCCTTACGTTTTCTAAAGCCCTAACAAGCTAGGCACCCTAAGCCCTGGTGCGCCACGCAAACACAACCCTAGGTTCGAGTGTGTGTGACGATCCTTAGGTTTTCTAAAGCCCTGCTCCTCAGGCACCCTAAGCCTTGCACTTCAGGTACCTATATGTTTTCTAAAGCCCTGCTCCTCAGGAATCCTAAGCCCTGCTCTTCAGGCACCTATATGTTTTCTAAAGCCCCGCTCCTCAAGCACCCTAAGCATTGCTCCTCAGGCACCTATATGTTTTGTTAAGCCTTGCCCCTCAGGCACCCTAAGCTCTACTCCTCAGGCACATATATGTTTTGTTAAGCCCTACTCCTCAGGCACCCTAAGCCCTGCTCCTTTGACATCTATGTTTTAAAACCTTAGTGTGCTAAGCCCTGCCCTCCAAAGAACCTATTCCCAAAAGCCCTGTTCCTGTGGCATCTATGTTTTAAGCACAGTTTTTCGGGCACCTATGTTCTAAACCCTGTTGTCTAGGTGTTTGTCCTAAAATCTACAATTGCTCAGGTAATTCGGTCAGATGTCCAGATTTTTCCTTTTAACAAAATGTTTGAATTGCATTTTCCATTATAAATCCCTTTGGTTTACTAAAATTGATTATGTCATTGCATTTTAACTGGGGTAATTGGTTACAAGTTCTTCAGTTGCATACATCATGTCTCAAGTAACAGGGGATCCTAGACATGCAACTATGTTCAAATATAAAGCTACAAAGCATGCTCTAATATTCTAAGAAGAAAATAAGACTTACCGCATGATTATGGTGGGAGAGGTTGTTCTGTGGCTCGTCGAGAAAAAGGTCGGGAGCGACATCAACAACTGGAGGCCCATATCTCCTCATCCCACTAGGTCTCAGACGGTGAGGAGCTAGAGCGTAGTGACGAGAGTCAAAAGGAGTAGGGACCCCCTCACCAACATGAGGATCCAAGAAGTCAACAATCTAGACCTCAGCAGCTGCCGGCTCTACTATCACCTGATCAACAGCTGCCTGTGTTGTGGCTGCCGTCTGTGCCGCTCTGTCCTGATCCTCAACAACTCAAAGTATGGACTGCTCAGCCTCGGTCGCCAAAATGTTCATCCCCCCATAACAGTAGAGGGCTGAGGGTCAGAAGTCCCACCCGTAGGAACACTGGTGCCAGCACCTCCAATAGCGCCAAGGGAAGAGCTATCAAAGCCAAAAGGTCCTCGCAGTGCCTTAAATATATCGTCGTCGTGGCCCACCATGTGGAGAAGTGATAAAATGCTAAGGAAACACTTTGAAATCGAGAGATCTTGAGAGAGTGGAAGTGCAAAGTGAGGTTACCCCGCGCGTCTCGGGGGCCTTTATGGCACTTGGATGTTGCGATCGCAACATCTGGAGTTGGCGACCGCATGGTTAATGAAGAGTTTCTTTGCGACTGCAACCATTATTTAAAAAGAAGCTCGCGACCGCAAGCTGCTCCAACAGTCACATCGCGACCTTATCCTTTGGACCCTGCGACCGCAACATTTGAATGTTACGGGTGTATCTATTTTTGTCATGATTGCGTTTTGGGATTTGTGATTACCCTTAATGGTGTGTTTGGGTGCTTCTTTTGGGAAATAATTTTAATTTTAAAGTCTTTACTCGACTTTTTATTTATTTTTATCTCGTGTTTTCATCCCAAGTTCTAGGTCTTGACTCGACCTATTAATTTGTTATTTTTTTCCAGTAAATTTAATTTTAAAGTTTTTACTCGACTTTTTAATTATTTTTATCTCGTGTTTTAGTTTCAAATTTTTAGGTTTTTACTCGATATATTAATTTATGGTTTTTCTCCGATAAATTTAATTTTAAAGTCTTTACTCGACTTTTTAATTATTGTTATCCCGTATTTTTGTCTTAAATTCTTAGTTCTTGACTCGACCTATTAATTTATGATTTTTCTTTAAATATTTTTATCTCGTGTTTTCGTCCTAAATTTTTAGCTCTTGACTCGACCTATTAATTTGTGATTTGTTCCGATAACTTTAATTTTAAAGTCTTTACTCGATTTTTTAATTATTTTTATCCCCTTCTCGTCTCAAATTTTTAGGTTTTGACTCGACCTATTAATTTATGCTTTCTCGGTTAAGATAATTTCTAAGATCTTGACTCGATTCTTGTGATTATCTTATCCCTTAAATCTTGACCCGATCTTTGACTTGTTTATTTGCTTGTGCTCCTTTGGGTTTTGACACGATCTTTAGGATATCTGTCTTCTGACCTGCTAGTATCTGCATCATGTTTTACATCATGCATCTTTTGCATTTGCTCCATAACTACATTTTGGTCTTATTCCTAGCAAAGGGATACATAGGCAGCTCGTTAAAAGTTCAGGCACGACCATCATCATCTGTATGCTTGTGTGTTTTGTAGCCTAAGATTAGCGACTCAGCCAAATGAATGTTGTCTCTGGGTCTTGGACATAACTCGTATCACGCGTTGCTGTGCAAATTGTGTCAAAGAAGGGTAATTGTAGACACCCCAATTTGACTATGCCGAATCTTAGGCTTATTTAGTTGAGTCCGATGATGAAAATCAAGTGAAATGATGACTCCGTACGATCACCGGGATGTAACCCGAATCTAGAACTCTGTGAGACCAAACCACAAGATCACATCTTCTAAACTTTGAGACCACAACCTTCAAAACTTTGCGACCTAGTTGTTCACTCGCCCAAGCAATTCAGCAGCAAACTTTAAACTTCGCGACCATTTCTTTCATTGTTGCAACCGCCATATGAAACTCTTGGAAACCCTAATTTTTATGGCGGTCGCAACCTTTAAATGTGGCGACCGCAAGCTTTGTGACCCCAGTCTAAGCATCAAAGTGGCAGCACCTCATTGGCTGGCATTCTCTATATAAACGTACCTCTGGTACGATTTCAAGGGACCTTTGACCTGACGTCGATATATTGCTGCACTATCGAGTACGATTCTAAGTACGCCGGTACTCTGCTGTATTCCCGACTCACACCTCGATCCATATTACTACTCGAGCTTGACTTGGATACTGGAATTAGATTGCTTCTCGAGGATTGAGCCGATAATTCCACATTTCACGACTCGAGGACTCCTCTGGATAGTCGCGTGCCAGGTATTCTGTTGGAACCCCGACATTTCTCTCCTCACATTTTCTACCCTCGTAGGGAGGTTGGATTTTAATTTTGGATATTAATTGCTAAATTGCATGTTATTTCTCTAGTGTCGTTATCACTAGGTTTAATCATCACATGCTTAATTGATAATTCTAATAATTCTAATTAGTAGGATTGTGAGCATGCTTACTCTTTAAGATTTGATATCGCTAGGTTCAATTACGTTGTTCGTCAATTTTGAAACCATGCATAGTTGTAGAGAATTTGGTAAACCTTCATTACAGTTTAATTCAAACAGTCTCAATTATGCTTTGCCTAGACTATACATTAGCACCTCAATACATTGTCCATTAAAAAAGTGCTCACATACCTTGCGGTCGCAATATCCTATTGTTGTGGTCGTGATCAAAATGCACTGACATATTTGCGGGTGTGATTCTTTTCCTCACGACCGTAACTTTTTTGGTTTCTTTTCTTGCGATTGTAACATCTGTATATTACAGTCACCACTATGTTTGTTTTCAGTGGCTTAATTGTGTTCCAGTAGCCTATTTTTGCCTTTTACATTACTCTGTTAATTACAAGAATGTAATTTGTAGTGTATTTCTATCATGTTCATAAACCATTAGGATTTTCTTACCTTCGTTTAAAATTGTGATATGCTTACTAGGTATTATTTTAACATCATTAGGGTATATTAGCTTAATTAGTTATATATTTTGTTTATCGCATACAGCTTTCACCATGTATCCTTAGTTAGACTTTACATGCTTAGGATTTAAGGTCCCTTTCTTATAATTGGTTGCTTTGTTCGGTGTTCTATATTCCTATACTACGTATTTTTTTATTTGATTTTGGATGTTCACTCTTTGTTATCATTTTATGTATTTGCATGGATTTGAGAAATTTAATTAAAGAACCAATGATGTTTAATAGAGGCAAATCTCATGGTTGGACGAACAGGATGCCTAACACTTTCATTGATTCGTACCTTTGCCCCCGAACTCTTGTTTTCTCTGGTTAAACGTTTTAAAGATCAGTGGCCTATTTTTGTTTTTCTTGATTTTTCTCAAAAATCAAGTGGCGACTCCATTTTTCAACAAAATTGGTTTTCAAGATATTTTGATTTTCAAGGTGTTAAAAGACTTTTAAAATAACTCTTGAATTTTCTATTTTAGTTTTGTATTAAACCCTAAATTTCGGCGCCACAAAAAGTAAGAATAGTTTGAAGATCGAAGAACACATTAAGAACGCAGCAGCACAGTAGCCAACAGCACGCGACAGCGATAGCGGTGCAGCGCGGTGAGGGGCGCGCGTGCTGGCTGAGGCAGAGCTCAGCACTGGTGCACCGGGCCAGGCACGGGGCAACACGGGCTAGGCCCAGTGCAGGCAACGACGATAGGCAGCTTGCGACAGTGGCGGGCCAACGGGGACAGTAGGCTCGACGATGGCTATGACTTGCAGTGGTTGTATGTTTCAGGAGTTCTATTGGCTACAGAGTTGTGACAATAGCAAAGTTCAGATTCTGGCAGAACTAGAGGACTAGAATTCTGATTATGACAAGATTACATATCTTCTAGATGAATAGGAACTTTGCCTCAAGAGTTTTAGCTTGACCATAAAACCAGAATATTATGCATTTATTTATTTACTAATTAAATGCATGTATGGTTTTTATTTGGTTTATGCTTTTTAGTCATGTTTAATTAATTCAATTATTTGAAATTATTTTTTTTTTTGTAATAGAAAAATAAAATAATTTTTTAAAAAAAACTTTTGAAATTTTATTTTTTACTTAAAAACACATTTAATATGGATTTTTTTAAAAAATTTGGTATCTTGAAAAATGTGTCAATTAATTTTAAATTTTTAAATTAATTAAACAAAGTTTAATTTCAATAAATTATTTTTTAAAAAATATGTGTAATAGGAAATAAAATTAAAAATTTTAGTTTTTATTTAATTTTTTTAATAAATAGAATTTGAAATTTTTATTTGTTACATGTATAACACATAAAGATGGTTAAAATCGAAATCTTTTGTAACGTGTATTTTTTGATAATTATAAAATTTTTTTTATTAAACATCTTTTATAACTTTAAAAAATATTTTTAAAATTAAGTGGGTGAGAAAAGTTTTTTACAAATAAATGCTGCAGTATTACTAGTACAACCTCATTTATGGATAATTCTAGATAATTGTTAGTGTGAATTACTTCTCCATCTGAAGGGTTTATTATGAAACAATTGATTTAGGATTAAATAATGGTATACACTTAACTATAAATAATAGTATTCTCTCCATCTGACTCACGGCTATTATTTATAGGATCGAAACTACGTCAGTTATTTAACTTTACTTGGCATGGTCTGTTGCCAAGATAGTAAAATTAATAAAAATTAGTCTGTCTGAATAAATGTTGAATGGTAGACGACCTTTCCACCGACACATGCTATTCACGGTGTACCAGGCTGCTGGCGAGTTCTTTTTAAAAATGGTAGAGGGAAATAAATTTTAAATTTGAACTCAAAGTTTTTGGTCATAGTAATTAATAATTTTTAATTATGTGATTCTTATGATAAAATAGTTTTCAATCTACTCGCGACTATACTCAAAGAAAATAAACTTACGAGTCTTAATTATGTTGACTGAAAAAAGAATCTGGATATCGTTTTAACTGTTGAGGACTATAAATTTGTGTTATCAGAGATTTGTCCACCAGTTCCTGATAAGAAGGTGACCGAGGAGAAAATCCGAGCTTATCAAAAGTGGCAGAAGTGGCAGAAGGCTGATTAGATGTCTCGATGTTATATTTTGGCTTCCATATCAAATATATTGCAATATTAGTCTCAAATTTTGTCTAGTGCCTATGACATGATTATGAACCTCAGAGAGATGTTTGGGGATCAAAATCGTGCCACTAGGCAGGTGGCCATAAAATCACTAATGAACACAAACATAGTTGAAAGCACCCTAGTTAGGGATCATGTTCTAAAGATGATTAGTCTTTTGAATGAACTGGAGATCCTTAGAGCTGAGTTTGATGGGAAAACCTAGGTTGATATCATAATTTGGCCGCTACCTGATAGCTTTAAGCAGTTCTGCTTTAATTATAATATGAACAAACTCAATTTTTTCCTGGCAAAACTACTTAAAGAATTTCAAACAGCTGAGGGTGTTCCTAAGAAGTCAGCTAGTGTTTTGTTGCTGAAAAGGGTTTTTTCTCTAAGCCGAAAGACAAAAAAAAGTTTAGAAACAAGGAGGCATAGGTCTAAAGACAGCTAATGGGCCTAAAGTTGGTGTAAAAAGATCGACATGCAAGCACTCTTACTACAACTAGACAGGGCACTAAAAGAAGAAGCAATGTCTATCTTAGTAAGCAGAACAACAAAAGTAATTTTTATTTACTAATTATTGAAACATATTTAGCGGTGTTATCTACCGATACCTGGTGTGTAGATACAGGAACCTCTAATCATGTTTGCAAGTGTTTGCAAGAGTTCCAAGAAATCAAACAGCTCAGTGATGGGGAGATACACCTATACATGAGCAATAATACAAGGGAGGCAGCAGTTGCAATGGATCTATATCACTCTCAGTTTTAGTAAAGATAGGATTTTAGTATTGAGAGATTGTCCTTATGTACCTTCCATTAGAAGGAATTTAATTTCTATTTGTATATTGTTTAAATATGGATATTTGGTTTATTTTAATAACTCTGTGGTTATTAAGGATA
Organism: Heliamphora ciliata; assembly: GCA_032360265.1. NCBI lineage: Eukaryota > Viridiplantae > Streptophyta > Magnoliopsida > Ericales > Sarraceniaceae > Heliamphora > Heliamphora ciliata. The sequence continues at coordinate 9,792 of JAUMHN010113983.1, forward strand.
ATAAACGTTTTATCTGTTCGGGTACATTGATGGATGATCTTTATGTTGTTATTCATATCTCTCCTATACTGCAACTGAATGAATTGAATAATACATTTAATTTACCATTTAAGAGAAATAAATATTCTTTAATAAACCAAGCGTATCTTTGGCATTTACGTCTAAATCATATTAATCAAAAAATGATAAATAGACAGGTTGAAAATGGATCTTTGAGTTCATTCTAGTCTGTGAATCCTGCTTGACGGATAAAATAACTAAGAGGCAATTTTCGGCTAAGGGCTATAGAGCTAAAGAACTGTTAGAATTGGTTTACTCTAATGTATCTGGACCTATGACTATCTGGGCCAAAAGAGGCATTGAGTATCTTGTCACTTTTATTAATGATTACTCAAGGTATAGCTATATTTATTTGATACACCATAAGTCTAAATATTTTGAGAAATTCAAAGTATTTAAAATAGAAGCAGAGAAGAATCTAAAAAAAATATATCAAGACACTAAGGTTGACCGTAGTGACAAATACCTCTTTAGAGAGTTCAGGGAATACTTGTCAGTAGAGGGGATTACATCCTAGTTAACTGCACCGGGCACTCCGTAGTAGATTCGTCTAGCAGAAAGAAGGAATAGTATTCTTATGAAGATGGTAAGATCTATAATGAATTATTTAGAGTTACCTAATTCGTTTTAGGTATTTACATTAGAGACAGCAGCTTACATTCTAAAATTGGTACCTTCTAAGTCAGTACCTACTACTCCTACAGAATTGTGGATCGGGCACAAGGCTAGTCTAAAACATATTCGGATTTGAGGGTGTCCAGCACACATGCTGAAATGGAATACGAATAAATTGGAATTGAGAATAGAAGTCTGTTTCTTTGTTGGTACCAATACCCAATTCCTAAAAGAGAATTATATAATGGACCACAAGCCTAAGAATAAAAATATTTTTGAAGAGTTGAAAGAAAATACTAGTAGTACGGGAGAAGCGCCATGGAAAAGTGTCATCGATATTCCATTTTCTCGTCATAGTAGGAGGCTTATCGAAACACGTGCAAATCCTAAATAGATAAGGGTGCTACCACTAACATGCCGATTTTACAACTAGAGCAGCTTGTGGATGATGGTGCACAGGGTTCAGAATCAGTACAACGTATCACTAGTAGTACACAGACACAAGTAGTGTCATAGTTGTATATAAAAAATCATGATTTTTGTTGGTTGTAGTATTTAATTTTATTTTTAATAAAATTATTTTTTTATTTTATAAGAATCTTAATGAGTAATGAATGCAATATCATTTCTTTAAATGTTATGCATGAATATCATTTATTCTGTACAATATTTAATCTAGTGTATAGAGTACGGCTTGCACACAGAAAACCAGATTATAGGTTCTTGCAGAATATAAGTTTTTGTTCACAGTTTAAATGGATTTAGACAAACTATGGGTACGATTGTAGCACAAAATTTTAGTAGACCTATCTTGGTTATGGAAAACAAAAATAGCGTTGTCTATTGTTCCGACTCGCTATACTAGTACACTTTGTGTGTATTGAATATGACCACATTTGGGTAATTAATTTTATACTGACTATATAAATTAATTTACACCCCAAGATTATTATGAGTGCTTATGCTCTTAATCCCGAAATAATTATTGTTTGCGTATATTTAATATTCGTTATTTTAATTCATTGGAGGGTGTGATCTTTTATGATTCAATAGTCCCTGCGAGTTGGATATCGATATTAATTATATAGTGAATATAAATTATTGACGGAATCTACGTCCCGATTGTTCGAAATTGACGATACCTCTTTAAGGAAACTTATATGTTTTGACCGAGCCAAACCCTGTAACTGGATTTAATTATTCGACAGTCAAATAAGTTAAACGGAAGGGCTTAAAAAATTTCAAAGATATCGATTAAAATAAATTATCAGTAATTAAATTTAATTAGCAGGCTTCGAGAACCTTAATGTGGAGAGATGAGTTAAGTATTTAATAATAGGAATTCGAATAATCAGTTTTGAGAATGTAGGTGGGAATGCAATTACGGTTCTTTAGTGGTATGAATTGTAATTTATATTTTTATAAAATTACCTCTGGGGCAGGTGGATTTTCATAATTATATTAGAAGCTCAAGTCATATTTACTCTATAGGTATCGGTTGTAACTCTATATATATGCGGTTATGCTAAACTCTAATCATAAGTCATATTTCAAGATTAGCGTTTTCACGTAAACCTAAAGTCGATTAGTTTAATAGGTTCTAGTTCATAAATGATCATAATCCACCCTACGTTCGTGATATGCATTAGAAATACAGTAGAAGTCTTAATCAGGGCTTCAACTCAAAGGATTCAGATTCGTAGTTGTTGCAATAACCGAAATCATTCTACCAAATTTCGAAATGTATAATCCCAAATCTAACTTTGGGAGTACGGGTTTTATTTTGATCGTTCGACATCAAAAGATTTTAAACTGGAGCCTGTTTCGGCGATTGCCTGTCTAGTATTTTTTATCGAAAAAATTGTATTCAAATCAATGATCTTGGAAGTTAGCCTCCAACAATTGGTATCAGATCCGTTTTGATTTATAAATATGGTTTAATCGAGGGATTGGGTAGCTTGAGAACTGTGCTAACTTTATTTTGTAGACGTTATAATCCCAATTTTATGATCATCGTTATATTCATGTTTGATTGGATGGTATAAATAATGATTTAATTATTATTTTTTAATCACGATGGTTAATCGTGATAGTTTAGGCTTTTTAGATCGATTGTGAGCCTTCAGAACATAGGTTTCGATGTAAAAAATTTATTTGTTCTTTAGATATTGTTTGATATATGTAAGCACAGGTTTGAATATACGAAGAACATGAAGAACAAGTAGCGACAAAACCAACGGCACCAGCGGTGGTTTCGGGAATTTCTGGCCACGGATTGCGGTAGTTTTTCAATGGTTTTGAAACAATTTTGAGTAAGCTTTCTGCAGATTTTAGACATTAAAAAACCGCAACAAAACAGGTCTGAAAACCAGAAAAAATTGACAAAAAAAATAGCACCGACAACGACTCGAGGCTATTTTTTGGTGGTTTTTTACGACGTTTTTGGGACTAATTTTTAAGAATTTTTTACGCATAAAATAGTAGTAAACAGTGCTGAAAATAGTCCAAAAATATGAGGAAAAATAGCCGCAAAAGGCGATAGAAAAATGGCAGTAGCGGCGGCGGCGGCAGTAACTGTTTCAGGGGCTATTTTCAAGGCTTTTCGGGACTATTTTCGGGGCGTTCTTCTGGGTTTCATGTGTCTGTATATCAGTGCTAAAAACAATAGGAAACGAGAGTCGAAACGATCACAGAACAAGGGAGAAACGGTAGCTGCGCCGGCATGGCCGACGGTGGCTACTGGTTTTGGGCTAGTGGTGGCCAGCTATTTTGCTGATATGGCTCGGGACGGTGATGTATTTGTATAGCACTGCATCTCGAGAAATCCTGATAGGATTTGGATGCCGCAGGCTGATTCTGACAAGGATTGAAAGATTACGAGTTAATCTTTAAACTGGAGACTGAAACTCAATAGAGTTTCTATTTGATCATAAAATCGAAAAATATACATATCTTGCATTTATATTTATTTAAACTGCGTGGATGATATATATCTATTTTATTTATTCTTGTTAATTTTACTTAATTCAAAAAATTCGATTTTAATTAAATTTTGTAAAAAAAATAAAATTAAGTTTTTTTTAATTAACAAGTTTTAATTAAAAAAATTAGATATTTTATTTTTGAAAAAATTACAGGAACACCCCCTACACTATACCCGTGTATCACTTAACCCCCCTGAATTAAAAATCCGTACAAAGTGGTCTCCTAACTATTTATTTGTATCATTTTATCTCCCTAACTATTAATTAAAATTACAAAAACACCCCTTAACGGAGGGGGCAAAGTGGTATAAACAAATAATATAGGAAGCCACTTCGTACGGGTTTTAATTCAAGGGGGTTAAGTGATACACGAATATAGTGTAAGAGGTGTTCATATAATTTTTCTTTTATTTTTTTTACAAAATAACACGTTTAATATGATTTTTTAATAAATCAGATATCTAGGATAAACATGAAAATTAATTCTGAATTTTGAATTAATTAAAAGAAAAATTTTAATTTTAATAAATTATTTTTTTTTTGAAAAAATGTGTAACTGGAAAATAAAATTAAATTCTTGATTTTTTATTTGAAATTAATTTTTTAAATAAATAAAAATTTTAGGACATTTTATTTGTTACACATTAAAACACAGAAAAATGGTTTGAAAAAATTGAAATCTTTTGGATTGTGTGGTTTTCGAAATTAATAAATTTAATTTAATTTAATATTTTTTTATAACCCTCAAAATTTCTTCTAAAAAGTAAATGGGAGAGAGAATTTATTCACAGATAAATTCTGCGATTTCTGTCACTAGTTCGTAGGTGATGTAATTAATTCTGCGTGTTGGCAGTAAGACCTTCCTTCCTATCGGACAGAATTAATTACAGTATCGCCGATACGAACCTCCTTCAAGAATAATTCTGGATAATTATTAGTGCAAATCACTTCTCCATCTGAAGGGTTCATAGCGAAGTGATTGATTCGGGATTAGGTGATAGTTAACACTTAGCTGTAAATAATAGTATCATCTCTATCTGAGTCACTACTATTATTTACTAGACGAAATCTACGTCAGCTATTTAATTTTACTTGGCACGGTATATTGTCTAGATAGTAAAAAATTAATAGGAATTGACATGTCTGCACAAACGATGGATAGTAGACTCCCATCGAAGCATGCTTTTCATAGAGTACCAGGCGGTTAGCGATTTTTTCTTTTAAATTGTAGAGGGAACTAATTTAAAATAAAATTCAAAGTTTTTATTCGTCATAATTAATGATTTTTAATTATATGATTCTCAGTTTTAAAATGGCTTTCAATCCACTCGCGACCACATTCAAAGAAAACAAACTAATGAGACCAAATTATGTAGACTGAAAAAGGAACTTGGATATTATCTTAATTGTCAAGAACTACAAGTTTCTATTATTTAAGATTTTTCTACCAGTACCTGATGAGGGGGCGACTGAACAAAAAACTCGGGCTTATCAGAAATGATAGAAAGCTGATTAGATGGCTCGTTGTTACATTTTGGCTTCTATGTCAAATGTGTTGCAGTATCAGCATCAGTCTATACTCAGTGCCTATGGCATGATTATGAACCTAAAAAAAATTTGAGAATCAAAATCGTGCTGTTAGGCAGGTGGCCATGAAATCTCTAATGAATACAAGCATGGCTGAAGGCACCCTAGTTAGGAATCATGTTCTGAAGATGATCAGTTTTCTAAATGAACTAGAAATTCTAAGAGCTAAGATTGATGAAAAAATCCAAGTCGATATCATACTCTAGTCATTGCCTGATAGCTTTAAATAGTTCTGCCTGAATTATTCCATAAATAAGCTCAGCTTTTTATTGGTAGAACTTCTTAAAGAACTTCAAGTAGCTGAGGATGTTCTTAGGAAGCCAGGTAGTATGCATGTGGTTGAAAGTTCTTCCTCTAAGCTGAAAGGCATGAAGAAAAAAAGTTCAGAAATAGGAAGGTACAGGTCCAAAAGTAGCTAAGGGGCCAAAAGCTAGTGTGAAGAAGCTGAGAGACGAGTACTATCACTATACCTGGTTGGGGCATTGGAAAAAGCAGTGTCCAGTTTTTCTCAGTAAGAAGAACAAGCAAGGTAATTTCTGTTCACTAATAGTTGAAATATGTTTAGCAGTATTATCTACCGGAACCTGGTGTGTAGATACGGAAGCCACTAATCATGTTTCACTACACGAATAAGGGTATTTGGCGACGAAATCTAGTGATAAAAATACATTTCGTCGTCACACATAAGCCAAAGGCGAGGAAATTCATATTTCATCACTAAATAGAGGGGTTTTGGAGAGAAAAATACTTTTTTGTCGCAAATTGTATTACGTTTTCACCGAGGCCAATATGCTTGTCGCTAATAGTCTTATTTTGTCTCTAAATAAAATACTTTTGGCAAGAAAAATGCATTTTTCGCCACAAATTGCATTATGTTTTCTACGACGCCATAGTTTCGTCGCTAATGATATAAAATTAAATTAGCGGGAAGCTTCTTTAAGTTCCCACCATATTTTTTACTTAGGCGACAAAAATTGATTTTGTCGTTAAAACTTTTTATAATAATAATAATAATAATAATGAAAATTTAATGTGAAAATAATTATAGTTATTAATAAAGATGTATATATATTTGTATATATACATATATATATATATGAATAATAAAAATAATGATAATATTTATTTTATTATATTTAATTACAAAATAAATATAGAATTTATTAAGTGAATTAATAAAATTTATTACTGTGGAGCCGGATGAAATTACGATCAGTATAAATACCTATGTATATTAGATTAGAAGTAGGGTCAGTTGGTGGCTGCCTCAGGATTAGCATGTGTTAGGGTTAGGATGTCATCTGCAATCATAGAGGTTATAGGAGAGTGCACTTAGCATTATCATGAACAGAAATAAAGACAGTTACTTAGTTAAAGATAAATGAAAATACTTTCTAAAAAACAGTTCATCACACTTTTCACCAAAAAAAAAAAGCATAGAGACTGATGCATTTACTTCATCATAAAAATATCACAAGTTACGTAAAACCTTCTCAATATGAAAAAATGTATCTTGACTCAACCGCTACAATTTAATAAATAATCACTTTCTCATAACTAACCCTCAAACTCCAACAGTGTCCAAGTAGTCGTCAACCTCACGATCAGAAGTTCTAACGGTACCGTAACCTCAATTCACAATACACGGATAGCAATGTAACGCAATGAGCGCCACTCTCCACCAAGCATAAGTGGTAGGTGTTATAACATGGGACTCAGGCCAAAAACCTTTAAGGCAAAGTAACTCCCGCTTGACGGGAAGCCTCCTCTATAAGGATAAAACAAAAACCTATAGTTGAACAATCTCCCCTAACGGGATATAAAGTGTCAAAAACCCTTGTAACTTAGCACTTTGGAACAACAACACAATATTGACAGTACTTTTATAAAAACATTCTTTCTCACACATGCCTCTTCAAAGGATCATAGATAGCATATTTGAATTTAAAATATCATGGCATAAAAAAACAATAATTCATGCTATCATTCCTCAAAACTTGTCATAGTTCAAAATATGCGCATCTAAGCATTTTAAAGCATCATTCACATTACTTTGTTCAAGACAATTGCTAAGCACTCTCATCTTATTTTATACATGCAAGAACCGAGCCTTCTCCGACAAGCTAAGCTTGACACTCGGGTAATAATACCTCTGTGCCTAGCAAACAAAACACAACTTAACTATAAACGCAAAATTCTACCCCTTTAGAACATGAAGTACTAAAATAATTTGAACCGTTGAATGTTTTTACGGTTTTAGGCCCATAGTTATACCTCCGTTTTAGGACTAAAAAACACTAAGCACTTGCTCATGTCTTAGCTTGCTAAGGATTTAACTTAACTATTTTTGTTACTTTCTTCTAAAAATTCAATAATTTAATTTCAACTTGCAGCAAATTTTTGAGGCACTTAAACTTTAAGTTAGGTTCTAGTTTTTTTTAACAAATTAGATAAACATATTCTCTACAAACTTCATGAAGAACACTTAGACTCTATCATAAAGCAATTAGGTGGTTTAGCCTTTGTAAGCATAAATGGTTCGGCGATACTTAATAATTGGCTCAACAATGGGGCTCAGTTGGTCACGAATTTGGGACATCAAAACAGGTCCTTTTAAGCTCAATTTTGGATATGTTTTATATCAATGTGTCCCCTACATTTCTTATGAAGAGTGCTTAGGGTGGCTCTTAAGAAACTATTTGAGAAACAATTCAATTTAGAAAATGGGTCTGATCAACATTTTGAAACTCAGCAGAGTGACTTTCCAACAGAAACAATAGTAAGTTCAAAAATCATTTGAGGGACCAAACAGAGGCTAATGGACCCTATTTTTGGACAGAACCTAGATTAAAATATCTCTAACATTTTTCATGAAGACCATTTTTCGAATAAACCAATAAAAATAGAGGTTTTAGACTACACAAAAATATATGACAGAAAGTCATTTTGATCACTAAACATAAATAGAGAATTTCATTGGGGTTTTAACCATTCAAATCTCAATAAAAGAGACTCATTTTATGTGAGCAAATGTAATTGGATAAACATGTTGGCTAAAACTTTCATGAAGACACTTAAACTCAATTCTCGTTTGGAAATTTGGTCTTTGGCTCTAAAACACAGACTAGTCTGAAAACAACATGTTTTGACAGAAAGGTCACATTTCGGGTTTTACCTATTCAAATAAGTTCAAACTAACATAAAGCACACACTCAAATCTCATGCTATGTTGTGTTCTAGCCTCCTAGCATAGTGCATGTCATGTTTTAGCTTATTTTCTTTGCATACATAATTTGAGTACTCATATATTAAAACTCCAGAACTTAGAGATGTCATGGAACTCGTAGAAAACCTCATGCAAACTCAAAAATACTCCACTCATACTAAACAATCCCAAAATCTCAACCTTTACGCCTTTATTCTTGTGTTTTGATTCATGATCTTAAATTCAAGTTTGAGAATGCTAAGAGGGGTGTTGGAGATGTGTAAGAATAGAGAGATTTAAGTCTTTCTAACCTTGTTATGGGTTACTCCTTGGTGATAAAGATCATGGATTTAGCTTTAAAGCTCCACGAATCCTCCTAACTCCATGCTTCGTTTCCTTCTCTCTCTCTCTCTCTCTCTCTCTGGCCGAACATCAAGAGAGAAAAAAATGGGTGGTTTAGGTCCCTTTTATTGAGGTGCTTAGTGGAGAAAGCTTCCTTGAGAAGCTTTGCTAACCATGGGTTAGTTTGCTTAACCTAGGTTCATTTAAATTAACTTAAGTTGGCAAGACTTAACCACAAAGTTTGGATTTTCTTCCCTAGGTGGCCGGCCACTTGTCTCTTTCCTTTTATTATAATAAAAAATAATTTCTTTTATTTTATTATAAGAGAATTTTGAAAATATTTTCATAGGTTCGTTTCTTGGCTTTTCGGGCCTAACTCTTGATTTAAATTAACTTGAATTTAGAGAATTTAAATTTTTAACTTCAACATTAGGGTTATAATATATATATATATATATATATATATATATATATATGTGTGTGTGTGTGTGTGTGTGTGTGTGTGGGG
>JAUMHN010114093.1:0-15586 GCA_032360265.1 Heliamphora ciliata
TTTTTATTGGTAAATTGAAATAAGACATTTTTCACAACAAAGTTATGAAATGAAATTGGTCCGATGCCTCTTAAAATTTCGTTACTGTTTAGGATAGCTTTTTATGCAATTTTTTCCTCAAATTTTTTCGTTTTTTTTGAATTTTTTTTATTTTTTTGGTCTAGATGTTTTATTTTTTTGATTCATCATTATAAAATAAATCTAAAAGTATATGTCGTTTTGTTTAGTGTTACAAAGAGAAGTTTTAAAAATATTATTGTTTGAACTAACGTAAAAAAAATTCACTAAAAATAAAAAAAACTTTAAAAAGCTTATTTAAAGCTTTTTTTCTTCTTCTTATACGATTTTTTAAATTATTTTTAAGTAATTTGTTTTTACTTTTTTGATTTTTTGTAACAAGAGAAGTTTAAAAAGTATCATTGTTTGAATTAATGTAAAAAATTTCATTAAAGATTATATGAGCATTTTTTTTAAAAAAAATATAGTCATCTGTTTTTATTTTTCTAGTTTTTCGTAACAAGGGAAGTTTAAAAAGTATAATTATGTGAACTAACGCAAAGAATGTTCACTAAAGATGAAAAAAATCTTTTTAAAGCTTTTTTCGTCTTATATGAGTTTTTTTTAAAAAAATTTAGTAATTTGTTTTTACTTTTCTAGTTTCTCGTAACGAGAAAATTTTAAAAAATATCATTATTTAAACTAACGTAAAACAAATTCACTAAAAACAAATTTTTTTTTTAAAAATGTTTAAAACTTTTTTGGTCTTATATAAACTTTAAAAAAAACAAATTGGTTATTTTTTTATATTTTCGATTTCTCATGACGAGATAAAATCTAAAATGTATAATTGTTTGAATTAAATAAAAAAAATATTAAAGACAAAAAAAGGCATGTAAAAAAAGTTTTAAAATAATTATTCCAAACAGTAGTTCTTCTGCTGTTAGCTTATGTGTCTTCATTTTAAAAATTGAAAAATAAAATTTATAAATTTGAGAAGAATTAAATTCAAGACACATTTTTTAAAAAACAGAAAACAACTTATTAATTTATTAAAAAAATATTTTTATCTTATAATATAAAATATTTTATTTAAAAAAATTATTTTATGCACATTTTGTTAAACAAACAGTAAAAAATAGATAATTTACATTGAAACGAACTAAAATAGTTATTAAATTTAATTAAAGCCCAACAGCTTTAAAGCTGTTACTGTAGAGAAAGCTGACAAACTCAATTATTAGTTTATGTAAATATAAGCAGGGAGAGAGAACAGTGAATCTTAATTTATGCAAATAATATAAGCAGGAAGAGAGAACAGTGAACGTGCTCTGCTTTGTTTGCACATGTGATTAGAGTCATTGATTTTTTATGCACATTGATTAGAGTCTTTGAAGTTACGTATATATCTCTTTCTTCAATGGAGTTTCAGGTCCCAAAAAAAAAAACCTCCTATGGAATAAGCATGGCTTGTTTGAACTCTCAAAAGATGGACAATGTAGAGAGAGAGAGAGAGAAAGGACTGCTCATTATTATTATTTTTTTGCATGTGAGGGTTTTGTGGTTCTCATAATTTGAATCACGCAAAACAAAGCTGTAATGATGAACAGTTAAGTAGAGAGAGTACCTTCTCTGTACTGCATCAAAAATGCTTCTGAAAAAAACTGTCTGCACTTTTGAAAGAATCGTGACCCATGTATGTATGTACAAATTTATTCACTGGGTTTTTGTTTATTTAGCTCAGAAATAAAGTGGGAAAGAGAGGAAGACCACGAAGAGAGAAAAAACAGAGAGGAAGCAGTTTTGTGGTGATGGGGGCTCCGAAGAAGCAAGGCCACCACTTGGTGGCTGTGGGGTTGAATGAGCAATTGGGCACAAAAAGGAAGTACGCATTCCTGAACAGAGCTTGGCTGACGAGAATTTTTGTGCTTTGGATGATGTTTGTGTCACTTTTTAGCTACGGAATCTACAAGAGAATGGATGCGGGTAACAAGGAGAGGAGGAAGGAGGTGCTTGTGAGCATGTGCGATCAGCGGGCCAGGATGCTTCAAGATCAATTCAGGGTCAGCGTTAATCATGTCCACGCCCTCGCAATCCTCGTCTCAACTTTTCATTATCTCAAGAACCCTTCGGCAATTGATCAGGTTTGTGCTTGTTTTTTTTTATATTAGGTTTCGATTTTGGGTTACTATTAGATGATGTGTTCTTTGATGATTTACAAGAACCAATCTGCAATTAATCAGGCTTTAATTTGCTTGTTTTTACGTTGTATTGTATTTTTTTTTTTGAGCAATAAAATGTAGTGTTCTTTGACGCTTTACAAGAACCCATCTGCAATTAATCAGGTTTTAATTTGCTTGCTTTTACGTTGTATTTGGTTTTTTTGATTTTGGGCATTAAAATGCTGTGTTCTTTGATGATATGTCTGAGTTTTGAGTGGTTTGGTTAATGATTCACTCCAAGCAATATAGGAAACTTTTGCGGAGTACACGGCTCGGACGGCCTTTGAGCGGCCATTGTTGAGTGGGGTAGCCTATGCACAAAGGGTGGTTAGCTCAGAGAGGGAAGAATTTGAGAGGAAACACGGTTGGACGATAAGGACAATGGAGAAGGAGCCTTCACCCATCCGGGACGAGTATGCCCCCGTGATATTCTCTCAACAAACAGTTTCCTACATTGGATCACTTGATATGATGTCAGGGGAGGTAATTTATTGATTTTGAGTTTATTGTTTTTCCCTGGTTATATGATTCTGTCTGGCTCCGAGATCTCCAATCCTTCATTATAAGTGTCATGCTAGCTTGTGCTAGCTCATTTTGATGACTCAAACCGTTCATGTTGTAGAGTATGTTGAGAAGATCAAGCATGTAAAAAATCAAGTTGATCGGAGATTGGTAATCACAAGCTTTTAAATGAGTTCTACAATATGAACAGTTCGGATCATCGAGAAAGGGCAGTGTGAACCACGCTATAACGAAGGACTTGAGACCAAACTTGTCTAGATCAATTGGGTGTTTGATGGTGACCTGTATGTATCCACTCCTTGATGCAGGAGGACCGTGAAAACATTTTAAGGGCCAGGGCCACTGGAAAAGCAGTTCTTACAAGCCCCTTCAGGCTGTTGTGTTCTCATCATCTGGGGGTTGTGTTGACATTCCCTGTTTACAAATCCAAGCTCCCTCCAAACCCATCAGTGGAAGAACGCATTCAAGCAACTGCAGGGTATGCCTAGTGTTTGTCGTTTTCTTTGGGCATTCAAGATTTGCTTGCAGATCTAATATAGAATGATGATTTATGGGTCAGTGAGGAGAACCCAATAAAAACAAGTGAAGGAATTGCCGGGAAGGATGAGAGCTTAACATTTTTGTCGTTGACTTCTTATTTCAACTTGTGTTTAACAAAAAAATTTTGACCAAGGAGTTTTTTACTACCTTCACTTGGCTTCTGCTGACATACAGTCAGCTGCATAGAGGTGGTTTTTAACCAAATGGCACATTGCAGGTGTGACATTGTGACGTTTAATTCCAGTAACATTTTCTTCTTTCTATATCCTGTCTTATTGCTTGTATTGCTAGTACAAAAATATTTTGAATCCCCTGGAGGCCTTTGTTGTATTTGGTCTTTTAGCAGTCACAACATTACCATCAATCTGCATTATGGAATGAAAGTAATAACTGGATTTCAGGTTTTGTGCCCAAGCAATGGGGATCCTGGTGTACCTTGTCATTTTGTGTGAACCAAAATTATGCATAGAAAACTCAATCTTTTTAACTACTTCGCAGATACATCCATTTGATTGTGCACAATGGATAACAATTTGCAAAACAATTACCGCCCAAAAAAAAAAAAAACAATTTGTAAAAGCTAAAAAAAAAAAGTCTAAATATGCCAATGGTCAAGTCTGAAAGAATTGTATTTGTTTTTGTTTTTTTTCACATATCATTGGTTGCACTTAGTGGCCATTGTTTCTAAACTAAACTTGCATTGAATATAAATTAACCTCAAGTGACGGAAAGTATTATTTTGGCAACTTAAAGTGTTCACTGCAATTGATTTACTAAAACATTCAGTTTCCATTAGACAGACCCTTTTTTCTTTTTATTTGTCCCTCTCGATAGAGGTATTGGGTACATTGCTTGGTGCATTGGTGAATATTTTGGGCTGTTGTCTAGGAATGAGGGTTTGATTATGAGAGCAGTCATTTTGTAAGGTCTGGCATCCAACCGTAGCCTTTTCTCGGAGATTGGTATAATGTGCTGTTGTTTGAGCTAAGTTCCATCTCAGATTGAACATAAAGTCATTTTACTTTTTTGGTTTACGTATTTATTCATCTTGATCTTGTTCTTTTTTTCTTTTGGGGGGCTGGGGGGGTCGACGGTGGAGTGCTTGAAACATTGTTTTTTTTTGTTTGTTTGTTTGCGCAAAGCTTGTTTCGCTAGATTTGGACATTCAGTGTATATTGTGCGTGTAATTATTTTTTTTCTTCATTAATGATAAGTGGTTTTGCTGTGGAATAATTTGCTCTCCTTTGGACAAATATAGATTTCCAAATTTAAACTTCTAACTGAATTTTGATTGAAATTTCTATCAACAATTTAAATTAGCCGTGTGGGCCATTTTTTGCTACACATGCTTTATATGTCTAGAGTAATGTCATTTTTATATGCTTATAATGTTTGGGATTTGCATGTGTAGGGATAATATTCGTGTTCTTCTTTTGATATAAATGGGATAGTGTTGGAAAATGCTTGGAGTTTTATGTTGTTCTCGTTCTTGTTTTGATATGAATGGGATATTGTTAGAAAATGCTTGGAGTTTTACTTTGTTTCTTGTACGACAGTATAAGGGGTGCTAAAATGAGTAGGAAGTGTCAGACTAGACTCTCTCTCTTCTCTTCTTCCTCTAGTTCGCCTTAATTCTCTTCCTGTTGCATCTGTTCTTGTAAAATTCTACATATGGCTAAAAAGTTCTTATTCAATGCAGATATCTTGGTGGGGCCTTTGATGTTGAGTCCCTTGTTGAGAATTTGCTTGGGCAACTTGCTGGGAACCAAGCCATTGTGGTGAATGTGTATGATGTTACTAATTCTTCAGAACCCTTAATTATGTACGGACACCAATATCAAGATGGTGACCTGTCCCTCCAGCGTGTCAGTGCTCTTGATTTTGGAGATCCATTTAGGAAGCACCACATGGTGTGTAGGTAAGTTCACCCAGCCCCTAGTTTTTATTATTCATATGGAAAGCAAGGTCTTACACATCCTTTAAGGGCAACCAGCGAATTGGTCCTAACCTGAAAGAAAGAGAGAGTTGTAAGGTTATTGTCTTCAAATGTTACTCATTTTTTGGATTTGGAATACTGAGCAGGTACCTTCAGAAGGCACCCACATCATGGACAACGCTCACCAATTCTTTCTTTTTCTTCGTCATTGGTTTCCTAGTCGGGTACGTGATATATGGTGCGGCGATACATATTGTTAAAGTCGAGGACGATTTCCATGAAATGCAGAGATTGAAAGTCAGAGCAGAAGCTGCTGATATTGCCAAATCCCAGGTCTCACAGCAAACCCGTTTCAAGAGCATGATTTAGTTCCTGTTGTCAAACAAATCTATTGGAAACCTTTTAACCCAATTTCCTTTTTTCCTTTTGCCTTTTGTTTTGGGGGGTCATTATGCCAGTTCCTAGCTACTGTCTCACATGAAATTAGAACACCCATGAATGGAGTCCTTGGTATGTCAAATATCCCTTCTTGATTTAAAATCCATGTAAGGCCGTAAATATTATTAGAGATCTAAATCCTTTTTACAGCGATGCTGTCTCTTGTTCATGCACGTGCAGGAATGCTTGCCCTGCTTCTAGATACCGATTTGAGTTCAACCCAAAGGGACTACGCTGAAACTGCTCAAGCTTGTGGAAAGGCACTGATAACTTTAATAAATGAAGTACTTGACCGGGCAAAAATTGAAGCTGGCAAGTTAGTGTTGGAGGCAGTCCCATTTGACATTCGCTCAATACTAGATGATGTTCTCTCCTTATTCTCTGAGAAGTCTAGGCACAAAGGCGTTGAGGTAACATATAAAGACTTGAACAAGTTCAAATTCTATATCCATTCCCGAAGACATTGTTTCCTTAAGGTGCTCAAAATATTTATTTTGTTCTGCTCTGCTCAAAATACTTAATAAGTTAAAATATTTAAATTATTAAATTTATCTCAACATATAAACCCTTGACCGAGTAGAATGGAAAAGAAAGATTCATATAGCTACCTCAAATGATTGGAACACAAGTCTTGGTTTGATTTGGTTTTGATTAAGTTGTGAACTGGTACATATTTCACCGCTTTTAACTGACTGTGTTTTCTTCTGTTATTTTTTATTTTTGGACCCTTTCTATGCACGGATTTCTTTTGGATTAATCAATGACTGGTGCCATTCATGGTGGATTTTTATTCACTCTCAACTCAATTCTGAAAATAAATTGGGGAATGAAGCTTGCCGTGTTCGTTTCTGATAAAGTTCCTCAAATTGTTATGGGGGATCCTGGAAGATTACGACAGATTGTCACAAATCTTGTTGGGAATTCTGTCAAAGTAAGTGAAGCACTCAAACATCACTACTCTAATTGCTATGCCATAGAATGTTTATTTATTCTTATTTTACTTTTTCAATAGTCCATTTGACTGGTGAAGCCCTGGGATTTAAGGTTAACTGCTGCCTATTTTTTCCAACTTACTGGCTAAGGGGGAAAAAAGGAAATAAAAAAGTATTCTTTTCCCAACTTGCCATTTCTCTCTTACTTTTAAAATTATATATTCCTAAGATACTTAAGTTATTTATTTATTTTTTCACCTGCTCAATATTGTATATGCTTTTAAAATTTAGCCTTTGTCAGTTCACAGAGCAAGGACATATATTTGTTCAAGTTCATCTAGCAGAACATGCAAAGACGGTAATGGGTGCAAAAGCTGAATCCTGTTTGAATGGAGGTTCCGGAGTGGTTCTGTCAGGTGGCTGTCAGTTTAAAACCTTAAGCGGTTGTGAAGCAGTTGATGACCGCAGCTTTACGAATTTATTTTCTGATGAAGAGTTCCCGATGGCCTCTCAGGAGAATTCTCAGAATGTTACTTTGTTGGTATGGGTGGAAGATACAGGGATTGGCATCCCTGTGTGTGCCCAGGAGCGGGTTTTCATGCCTTTCATGCAGGCTGACAGTTCCACATCTCGGAATTATGGAGGAACAGGTATTGGGTTGAGCATTAGCAAGTGTCTTGTTGAGCTGCTGGGTGGTCAGATAAATTTCCTTAGCCGACCTCAAGTTGGAAGCACATTTTCATTCACTTCAGTCTTTAGAAGATGTGAGAAAAATGCATTTCGGGAGATGAAAAAACCACTCCATGATGATCTGCCTGGTGGATTTAAAGGATTGAAAGCAATCGTGGTTGATGGGAAACCAGTTAGAGCAGCTGTAACCAGATACCATCTGAAGAGACTAGGTATCCTAGTTGAGGTTGTAAGTAGCATTGGGATGGCAGTTGCTATTTCTGGCAAAAATAGAGAAAAAGGATCAAAGTAAGTATTAGTTTTGTTTCATAATTTATATTTTTTAAATGTTTAATTAGCTCCAAATCCTTGTTATCCATGAGGAATTTGAAATTTTCCAACTTTAATTAATTTAAATTAATTTTACGTCTGTGCCCAATAGATTTAAGTTCTCTCTCTCTCTCTCTCTCTCTCTTTTTGATATGGCTAGGCCTGATGTTGTCATCAATTAACTGTTTTAAACCCCTGATACTTTCTCTTGCTGATATGTGCTTATTGAAAGTAATTGGACATATATATCTTGACAGAGTAGAACGGTTAAAAAGGATACATGGAGCCGATTCTAATTGACTGGGACACAAGCCTATGTTTTGTTTGTTGGCTTGGTTTGGTTTGGTTTGGTTGTGTACTGTCTCTGCGATGTCAAAATGGCAAAAGCTGTGCACAATCTTGTTAGCACAGGATTGAAAAGAAAAACAACTTGGAACTCTTAAAAGTTGTATAAACGCTTTCTTTGCTTCAAAAGTAGACAATCATTTATTCCCCCTCCTTTTCATATAGTCTCAGATCTTTTTCTTTGGTATTTCATTTTTATAGTTTTTGTTTCCTCCTACATGGGTATGTACTAGAGAAACCTCTTTTAGTGTTTTCTTGTAATTTTAGACTCCAATAATTTGGTGCTATTGGGATCATGGTTTGGGAATTCATAGAGAAACAGTGAGTTGTCGGTTTTTATTATGCCCAAAGCACTGGAGTTTGTAATATTTTGAGATTCGATAGACTTGATCCTTTGAGGGACTTTGCTTTTACAATGATGAAAACCAGATCGAAGTCAACAGTGAGTTGTGGGGTTTTATTGTGCCCAAAGCAGTGGAGTTTGTAACATTTTGAGATGAGGACCTTGAGAAATTTGCTACACTTTACTTTGCTTATTATTATTATTATTATTATTATTATTATCATTTTCCACCCTATTATATTTTTCCGTTGTCACGCCAGAACATAAGCTTACACATTTTCAGAGTACTAACAATTGATGAAAGGCCACATAGATACAAGGATTTTGGATTATCTAGTTAGCTAAACCATGATCTCTGGTGAGTCCTATCTGTCACAAGATCTGCATGTTTACCAGACCTACAAACAGCATGGCAGGGAAAGAAACTCCAACAGGAGTTACTCTGAAAACCGATCCCGGCATAAAAAATTCTAAGCTTTTGTGTGCCAGGAAAATCTAGAAAGTATTGCCCAAGTGTAGTCCCAACTAAATTTCTATTGATAAGTAATGCATGCTTGTACTCGAGGAACAAATTTTCATTTCGTTTCCATCAAAACAGTAGGAATGTTTTCATTTCTAGGAAATCGAAACAAATCATTGGTGGAATATCAAGATTTCAATATTTCCACCGAAACATGGTGAAACAGACCAAACACACTGAAATTGCCTGAAACGTATTGAAACACTATGAAACATACCAAAGGTCCAAAACAATGAGTCCTTTTTGACATTTATTAGCAATACCCAACAATGCTCATTTTGATTGATCTCTTTTTGTATATAGAGACTGAGAGAGAGGTAGGAAGAGAAATAAAAGAGGGAGGAAAGGGAGAGAGATTTTGAGACCACAAAAGACCTTAAATTTATTAAAGTATCATAGAAATTATAAAGAAGAATATGAGAGAGAGCGAGAAGAAGACAACAAGCATCATTAAATCACTTATTCTCTTTTTATGTTACCCTTTATACAGATTGTCTTCAACATTTTTTGTTTCCATTCAGTCCCCTACCAATATTAGAATTTTTTATTTTCTTATATTTGTTTTCTTTTAATCCCTACATGGTTTTGGGTAGTAATGAAATAATTGACATTATTTGACTTTCAAAGTGTTTGGTATTCACATTATTCCAATTCTAAAAAAGTTGTCTATATTCAAATACGCTAAAAAGAATAAATTTTTGATTGCTAACCTTAGAATCACATAAAAATATATTTTAATTCATGTTTCCTAATATTTCCATTTTTCCTATTTCCATTAGAATTTCGCAGCATTTCGGTTTACGAACCGCCCAAACCATTCACCAAGAAGAAATTTTGATCCTTGCTAGTTGTACTCCCCAAAGATGACAACAGAAGAAGCTTGACCAAAAGAATCTTTCTCTAACTTGCTATAAGAACAATCTTTAAGAAAACTAAGATATTTATTCTTTATTTTTTATGTTTAGATATAATTAAGACTTACTGCTACTATGTGCTGAAGTAATATCATTCAACTTCTTGAATTAAATTACTTATGACCATGGCAGAAATGGAAGGCAACCAGACATGATTCTAGTTGAGAAGGATCTGTGGATGTTTGGTGAGGATGCTAGTCTAGATTTACGGCTACTTGACTGGAAACAGAATGATCACGCATTTATATTGCCTAAGATGATCTTACTTGCAACCAGTATTACTGGAGCTGAGTTTGACAAAGCAAAACAAGCAGGTTTTGCCGATACTGTGATCATGAAACCTTTGAGAGAAAGTATGGTGGCAGCATGTCTTCAACAGGTCTTCAGAATGGGGAAGAAAACACAAGGCAAAGACCTGGTTAATGGACCTGCTTTCCTTCGGAGCTTGCTTTGTGGAAAGAAAATCTTGGTGGTCGATGACAACAGAGTGAACCGCAGGGTTGCTGCTGGTGCACTCAAGAAGCTTGGGGCTGATGTGGAATGTGCTGAGAGTGGCAAAGCGGCTCTTGTATTGCTCCAGTTGCCGCATAATTTTGATGCTTGTTTCATGGATATTCAGATGCCTGAAATGGATGGGTACGTATTGATGATTTGATTATTTTACTTCATCTTTTATTTCTCTCTTCTGGAAATTCTTTATGCTTCTACTAATGCTTGAATCAATCAAATTTCTCTTAATATACCTAAGCCAAAATGATGCCGGAGGGCCGGCGATTAAAGAACTAAAAACTAAAGAACAGAAAACATATTCTAAAACTAACAATCTAAACTTTAAAACTCAATTTTTATTCATTCAAAGTCTGCTTAATACATTGGAGGACCAACTTATTTTTAGGCTTAAACCCTAATTTAAAAATAGAAACTTGAATTCTTAACTAAAATAAACAAGATCATATATATCCTCATTAATTAGAAAGAAAATAAAATAATATCTAATTAATATAGTATCTTAAATAATATCTAAATAATATAATTTTCTAATTCCATGGGTTAACATTCCATATGTTGACCGCATCATTCTCCTCTACTGAGAACAAAAACTCGTTCTTGAGTTCGGCCAGAAGTACTGAATGCGACTATGCGAGATAAACTAGTGTGAATAAATCAATAGTTTTCGGTTCTTGTTGCACCAATAAAGCGTGATCGTAAGTACTGTTGTAGCCACCAAATAAGGTTTGATAACCCGCAGAAATTTTTAACGCCCACAAAATCAATCTGATGGAAATGAATTGTATGCTCATACTGAAAGGGTTACAGTGGTGGAGGCATTTGTTGTAACGGCATGTCGTGCATGGTCGGAGCTTGAAGAGGAGGAGCATTCGCGGACTTAAGAAATGGCAGCGAGGAAATGGGTTTAGGATGAAGAATTTCTTCTTCCTCTAAATAAACCTCTACCGCTAAATCGTCCTCATAGGTATCTTCTAAGTTATAAGAATGCTACATCTCATCTTAAGTCTCTTGACGTAAGCCAAAAATGAATTGATTAGCAACATTTGACCTAGGGCACGGCAAGTGTCTGACAATTGTAATAAATTTTTGAACGTTAAAAAATAATCGAAAACCCTTGAATTGTGTTGCATGAGGTTGTTATTGAAAATTAGTTGCCTATTAATTACTATCAGTGCCTTTTCGAGGTCATCTATTTTGCACCGGAGGGGGTGTAAAATACATTGCATATTTTCTTCAAAGAAATTGATTATCTTTTTTTACAATTCCTTTTTTTTACCTTTTTTTTTTTCACTTGTTCCGTTTTTTTGACTCTCCCCTTTTTTGGCTATGTTTTTTAATAAATAAATAAATAATCCCACAGTTCAAAGCCTTGTTTGTAGGAGTTCCTTACGTGGTGCAGATGTGGCAGCAATAGACTTTTTTGGGGGGTAGGTCTTGGCAAATATTTTGTATGGTAAAAGAAATGATTTTTGGCTAACAGCGAAGAATTCGTGTGGTAACAGTTGAAAAACTCAGCCCACACAACTCCTTAAAACCTAGATGTTAAGGAAAAGAGAAACTGAGGCTTATAAACCGTATAGATGGGTCTCAAACTGAGCGATGTGGGACAACACACCCCCTGGATCATAGCAGCCAGATACTCAGCACGCTGGAAAGCGAGCAACCCAACTCTGATACCAAGTTGAAAAGTCCAGTCCACACTACTCCTTAAAACTTAGGTGTTAAAGAAAGAGGTACTGGAGCTTTATAAACTACACAGAGGAATCTCTTAATGGGCGATGTGGAATAATCCAACACACCTCCTGGACCACAACGGTCGGATACCCGGCATGTTGGGAGAAGAGTAACTCTGCTCTGATATCAAGTTGAAAAACTCAGCCCACACAACTCTTTAGAACCCAGGTGTTAAGGAAAGGAGAAACTAAACTTTATAAACTGCACAGATGGAGCTCAAACTGGGCGTTGTGGGACAATTCAATAGTAACAAGTAACGTAGAGGAAGTTTGCATGATTTGACGGAAGTAGAAGATGGAGACATCACAGATAAATGAGATAGACGAAAAATATTTAAAAAAAAGGTTTTTTTGCGTTATGGGCTTGGGCTGTTAAAAAGGGTTTGGAATTAAATGGGTTATGGGCTTGCTAGAATTAAGTGGGCTGGATTTGGAATTAAATGGGCTGGTTTAAGTGGAAGGGGAAGCTAGGTTTATGTGGGTCGGGTTAAATAGCTTAAGATAAATGGTCTAGGTTTAGGGTTTAGTTTTTTAGGGAAATGAAAAAGGGGGAGCTAGGCTTTTGGACTTGAGGCGGCGGAAACTAGGAAGCCGGCGGTGACCAAGGAGAAGGAGGTGGCGGCAGCGGCGGCGACGGCGACGGCAACTCTAGCGATGGGGCAAACGACGACTGAACGTGGTGGCAGCGATTGAAAATGACAAAGGCAAGCGATGATGTGGGAGGCGACGATGGCGGTTGCAAAGGAGCTCGACTGAGATAGAAGTAGTGATGGCATGACGATGGAAGTGGCAGCAAAGGCCGAAGGTGACGAAGATGGTGGCATAGGCAAGGGATGGTGGCGATGGTCGTGGTGGTAGCGACGGCGATTGCAGTTGACGCCAATGGTGGTGACTTAGGCGGCGGGCTTGGCCAGCGCTGGACAACGGCAGTGGCATAAGACTTTGGAGGTGCATCGATTTGGACCTGATACCAATTGATGTTGGATCGCCGGCAATTAAAGAACTAGAAACTATAGAGCAGAAAATAAATTCTAAAACTAACAACCTAAACTTAAAAACTCAAATTTTATTCATTCAAAGTCTGTTTAGTACATTGGAGGATCAACTTATTTATAGACTTAAACCCTAGTTTAAAAATAGAAACTTGAATACTTAACTAAAGGAAACAAGATCATATAATATCTTAATTAATTAGAAAGAAAATAAAATAATATCTAAATAATATAATATCTTAAATAATATCTAAATAATATAATTTCCTAATTCTATGGGTTGACATTCCATATGTTGACCGCATCACAAAGCTATAGTTTTTCCTTTTCCTTCCCCAAAAGAATAAAACAATTTTGTAAAATTGGCTTACCTCCTATGAGAAATGGCCATCTCTTTGTCTGTTGGGGGCAAAGGCAAGCCTAGTTGGCTATTGGCAAAATCAGAAATAAAGGAAAAAAATAATTGAATGATAAGACAATAAATCAAGGGATCCCAGTTTCCTAATATATATTACTTACAATACCCCCCCTCTTGGAGCAAAGATGTCAGTCAAATCTAACTTGACAATTCACGACCTGAGTAGAGAAGGTCCTACCGACTTAGTGAATATGTTTGTAGTCTATTCGGACGAAGAAACAAATAAGGGGGTCAAAGTAATATTGTCTTGTAACAGTTGGATCTATTGCAAGCAATATTAGAAGGCAATTAGGATCTCATTAATTATGGGTAGATACTACAATCAACACATTAGGAAATTAATATCTTGTTGATTATGATTTGATTTGCGAAATTATTTTCTTTCTTTTTGTAATCCTGCTTCATCAATATAAATAGATAACTATGCATCTTTGAAGGTAAATCAGAAATTATACAATTATTTTATTTTTTTTAGTATCAAAGCCAAACTCAGAAAAGAAAATCCCAAACCTCCTTGCCGCCGACAGGTAGCCCCGTCGGAACCCTAGCCTTTTGGTTTGTAGCTCCTCCCTCACCTCTAGGCTCGCAGAAGCCCGACACTCTTGTGGTTCGACACCATAGCCCTCGCGGATACCTCTCAGCCTCGTCGAAACCCTGACCTTTGGTTCAAACCTTTCTGTTTCGCGCTTTCAACTTCAGTGACACCCTTCTGGTTCACCTTCTTAGCCTAGTCGACCCTCTTAGCCTCATCAGAACCCTAGCTTCTGGTTTGCCTCTGGTCCCAACACCGAAACCCTCGCGCCTTCGCTCTGGTTCGACCATCCTAGTGTGCAACCATGGCCCTCGTTGACTTCCTCTTGGTTCAACTTGCTTTTTTGGTTCAACCCTCGTCAGGTATGACCCTCGTGCTGCTGCCACCTATCCTCACTGTCGATGCCTCTGGCCGTCGACCTCTTGCTAGCAATACAACTCTTTAGCTTGCAATACTACCCTATATCTCTGGTTTACACAGCCCTTTGCTCGTTCTTCATTTTCATGTGATTTATTGATGTGGTAAATCCTTTCCTTTGCTACTCATATTTGTTGGGGGCTACCGGTGTTTATCAGTAGCAGTCTTCTCAGTTTTGCCACGGCTCCGTCTGCCTTTAGTTTGGCACTATGATTGAATCTAGTGACATGGGTGATACCTAAGTCGTTTCAATCAGACTTTTCTCTTTCTCAACCTGCATCCGCCCATCGTATTTTCAGTGTCTTGTTGAATGGCAAAAATTTTGCGGTTTGGAGTTGATCTCTCTGTCTCTATCTTGCGGGCAAATGCAAGTCTAGTTGGCTACTGGCGATTGAGCAACCACCATCCAAGAATGATCCTAAGTATACTCAATGGGATATTGAGAATTGCACCATCTTAGATTGGATCTTCCACTCTATGGAGGAACATCTACCACATGTTCATGTATTATAACACGGTTTCTCGTTTATGGTATGCCTTGAGACAGATGCATGCACATGTTCATAATGATGCCCGTGTTTTTTTAGTTATATCAGGATATTTCTCATGCATCTCAGAAGGTTTTGAGACATTCTATGACAGCGTTTTTTGGCCACTTACAGTCTCGCTGGGAAGAATTAGCTTAATGTGAACCCTTAAGTGACTTTCCTGCTGAAGTTGCCTCCATAGTGGTCAAACGGCTCAAGTGTTAGCATACATACTAGTTTTTGATGGGTTTGAAACTTAAATTTGAATCTCTTCACATTCAGATTTTGAATACATCTCCCATGCCCTCCTTATATGAGGCCTTTGCTACTATTGACGGTGAAGAACATCATTGTCGGTTGATACAACCAGCTCCATCTTTTGTCTCAGAGCCATCTGCCTTACCTAATCAAATGGCATTTGTTGCTAGTTCTGGGTCTCGTTTTGCCAATGAAAAGGTTGTTTGTTTTCATTTTGGTGAAATGGGGCACTCTAAGGCCCATTGGTTGAAACTTCATCCTGAACTGAAGCAACTCTAAATCCTCTTGCACTGTTGCTATTGTCGAGCATATTGGAAGCGCTGGGTCTCCAACCCTCTTTGACTTTAGCTGTCTCCAATCTTAGATTGGTCTGCTTCAGGAGAAACTTGTTTCTCTTACTACTCAAGCTCAGGATATCTCTTAGATTCCTACTACTACCCTAGCGACAGGTACTCTTACTGCTTTACATGCTCAATCTACGAAACCTACTT
>JAUMHN010114199.1:0-48635 GCA_032360265.1 Heliamphora ciliata
GGGTGTGACGTGCGTGGTTGGTTTTAGGTGTTGTGGCATGGTTGTGTGCGTCGTGGTTGGGTATGGAGTGTGTTTGATCTCTTGATCCTTTTGAGGAGAAAGGTGATGTTTGTAACCTCGTGGTTTGAGGGGTTTTGTGTTGGCCTTCGGGTTAGACTTGGTTGTCTCTGTGAGTAGGTGTCGATTTGTTTTAACGGGTGGCGTCGTGATGTATTGATATACATGATTATGTGCATTTATAAATATTTATTTATGTACAAAATATGTAAGTGGATTACATGATTATGATATCGTTATGTGTAACGTGGTTTATACTTTTAAACCTAGAGTTTTATAGGCATGTGACGTGGTTTGTGGAACGTCGTGTTGATACATGATTTTATGCTTTAATTCTTGATTTAGGTTTGCATACGTGTATGGGATAGAATAGATGTTATTCTGAGTGATGATGCACGGGTGCGTGTGTGGGTGTATGCGGTGCGCTCTGTCGGCTGAAACGAGGTCCTGACGAGGCACGGGTGTGTGGGGTGTGCGTTACATGGGTTGCGTGCGTTGCATTAGATGGGGGCAGTGGTCTTTCGGTGAAAGTTTGAGAAGATGCATGGATTGCATGTAATGCATATCGGGAAGGATAGACCAATCTTTTAAAAAAAATGTATTAACGGCCTGCGGGAGTCGAAATACAAGAATCATTTTTAGGGCTCCTGTGAGAGAGTTAAAACATGATTTTTATCCTCGCTTTCCCGTTGCTTGTGAAAATTGTTTTCTGGCTCTAGTGAGTCATGATCTAAAACTATTTCAAACTGTTTTAATGGCTCGAAAGAGAGTCGAAAACTACACCTCGTTTTCCTTGCATGTTTAGCTTATATTGCATGTGCTGTTTAGTATCTACTGAGTATTGGCTCACGGTGTGGGATTTTGATTTTCTTTTGGTACCGGTCATGCAGGTTGATCTGGAGGTGCTGGAGAGGCGGAAGAGTGTAGTCTTCCTCTTTGTTAGCTTTTTACATGTATGTTATAACATGTTTTTCGAGCGTTGGAGCCCTGTAATGTTGTCGTTTGGCGTTTATATACAATGCATGTATGGTTTATTTTGAGAGTGTATTCTCGGGCTGGTGTTGTGGTTGGTTGTTTATGGGTGTTTCACATGACCCGGAGTTTGGGGCGTGACAAAACGTCTGAGTAAAAGTATCAAATCACTACGATCCAACCGTAGTGAAAAATACCTCTTTAGAGAGTTTAAGGACTATTTATCATCAGAGAAGGTTACATCATAGTTGACTGCACCTGGCACTCCGTAGCAGAATGGTGTAACAAAAAGAAAGAATAAGACTCTTATGGAAATGGTAAGGTCCATGATGAGTTGTTCAAGTTTACCCGATTCATTTTGGGGACTCGCTTTAGAAATAGCAGCTTACATTCTGAACTTGGTACCTTCTAAGTCAGTACCTTCTACTGCCACAGAATTGTGGACCGAGCGTAAGCCTAGTCTGAAAGACATTCATATTTGGGGGTGTCTAGCACATGTGCTGAAAGGGAACGCGGGTAAATTA
Organism: Heliamphora ciliata; assembly: GCA_032360265.1. Lineage (NCBI taxonomy): Eukaryota > Viridiplantae > Streptophyta > Magnoliopsida > Ericales > Sarraceniaceae > Heliamphora > Heliamphora ciliata. Next base: position 1,554 of record JAUMHN010114199.1, read on the forward strand.
AAATCGAGGACGGAAGTCTATTTCTCTGTGGGGTATTCCAAGGGAATGAAGGGTGATCTATTTTATAATCCTAAGGATCAAAAGTTCATTGTTAGCACCAATATCCAATTCTTGGAAGAGGATTATATTATGGATCACAGGCCCAAGAGCAAAATTGTTCTAAAAAAACTAAAAGAAAATACCAATAGAACGGAAGAGGAACCACAAGTTACTGATATTCTATTACCTCGTCGTAGTGGGAGAATTATCAGGACATGTGCAAATCAAGAACATGGTGCTGATGCACAGGGTTCTGATTCTGCATAACCTGTTACTGCTAGTACACAGACACAGGTAGTGCCTCATCGTAGTGGCAGGGTTGTTCATCAACCTGATCAGTATATGTTCTTGGGAGAGTCGTATGATAAAATTCCAGCAGAACTGGACACCGAGCCCTGTAACTACAATGAAGCACTACAAGATAAAGATACAGATCTTTGGCAAAGGGTTATGAATTCAGAGATGGAATCTATGTATTCCAATCAGGATTGAAAACTTGTAAAACCACCCGAAGAGATAAAATCTATTAGATGCAAGTAGATCTATAAGAAGAAGAGAGGAGCAGACGAAAAGGTTAAAACCTTCAAAGCTAGGCTTGTTGCTAAAGGGTTCACTTAAAAAGAAGGGATCGACTATGAGAAAACTTTTTCGCCGGTAGCCATGCTTAAATCTCTCCGAATTCTCTTATCCATTGTCGCACATTTCAATTACAAAATCTGAAAAATGGATGTCATGATAGTTTTTCTTAATAGAAGTCTTGACGAGTGTATCCATATGATACAACCAGACAGATTTATTACAAAGGGCCAGGAGCACATATTGTGCAAGCTTAAGAGATTTATTTATGGACTAAAGTAGGCATCAAGGTCTTGGAACACTCGATTTGATCAAGCTATAAAGTGTTACAATTTTGATCAAAGTCTAGATGAGTCATGTGTGTACAAGAAGCGTGACGAAAGTGTGGTGATCTTCCTAGTACTTTATGTAGACGATATCTTGCTCATCTGAAACGATGTGGGGCCATTATCTACGGTTAAAGTATGGTTATTTGGTCAGTTCGATATGAAAAATTTCAGAGAAGCCAGTCACATAATTGGGATCAAGCTTGTGCGAGATCAGAAATAAAAGATATTGGGCTTATCACAAGTAAAGTATATCGATGATATCCTTGCTCGTTTTAGTATGCAGGATTTCAAGAAAAGGTTTCTCCCTTTCAGGCATGGAATCACTTTATTCAAGAATCAGTGTCCTAAGATCTGATAAAATAGAGAAGATGAAGGTGGTTCCTTTTGCTTTGGCAGTAGGAAGCCTCATGTATGCTATGCTTTGCACTAGACCCAACATCTATTTTACCGTGGGCATGGTTAGCAGATATCATTCTAACCTAGGACAGAAGAATTGGACTGCGGTAAAGAATATAATTAAATACCTGAAAAGGACTAAGGATTATATGTTGGTTTACCAGGCAGACAATCTAGTACCTTTGGGGTACATAGACTCAGATTTTCAGTCTGATAGGAATTTTCGTAAGTCTACCTCAAGATATGTATTTATCTTAGGAGGTGGAGCTATAAGTTGGAAGAGTATCAAGTAGTCTTGCATTGCTGATTCTACCATAGAGGCCAAGTATGTGGTAGCTTCTGAAGCAGCCAAGGAGGCCTTTTGGCTCAAGAACTTCCTGTTAGATCTAGATGTAGTACCTTCAGTTTAGTCGGCTATTACACTTTTCTGTAACAATAGCGGAGCGGTTGCAAACTCGAAGGAACTAAGGGTCCATAAGAAAGGCAAGCACATTGAGCGTAAGTATCACTTGATATGAGAAATTATACAGAGATGTGTTGTTGTTGTGACCAAGATTGTATCAGGAGATAACCTTATAGATCCTTTTACAAAGAGCATACCGGCTAAGACTTTTGATAGTCATGTAGAGGGCATAGGAGTCAAATGTATGGCAGTATGGTTTTGAGTATAAGTGGGAGATTATTAGGGTTGGTATACTGAAAATTATATTTTTAGCATTTAATTTTATTTTAATAAAATTAATTTTTTATTTTATGAGAATATTTATGAGCAATGTATATGTATTATTTTTTTATTATTATGCATGGATATCCAATATTCTGTATAGTATTTAATCTGATGTATAGAGTACGGCTTGCACACAGAAGATTAAATTTTAAGTTCTTACAGAATATAAGTTTTATTTTTACAGTTTAGATGAAAATGAACATACCATCGGTACGACTATAGCACAGAGTTTTAGTGGGCCTGTTTTGGTTACGGGGAACAAAATAATAGTATCGTCTATTATTTCGACTCTCTGTGTTAGTACACTTTTGTGTATTGAACAGGATATTTGAGATAATTAATTTTATACTGATTATATAAATTAATTCACATCCTAAAATTTTTATGAATAGTGCTTATTCTTTTAATCCTGAAATAATTATTGATTTGTATTTATTTAATATTCGTTGTTTTGATTTATTAGAGGGTGCGATTTTATATGGGTCTATATTCTCGGTGAATTGGATAGCGGTATTATTTATATGACAAATATTAAATATTGACGGAATCCACGTCCCGAAAGATCGAAATTGACGATACCCCCTTAAGGAAGGTTATAAGTTTTGACCGGGTCAAACCCTACAGGTGGATTTGATTATTCGGTGGTCAAATAAGTTAAGCAGAAAGGTTTAAGGAATATAAAGATGCCGATTAAATTAAATTATTAATAATTAAATTTAATTGACGGGTATTGAAAATCTTAATGTGGGGAGAGATTGTAAGCATTTAATAATAGGAGCTCAATGCAAGAAAGTCTTGAAACTATGGGTCAGAGTACAATTATAATTCTTTAGTAGTATGAACTATAATTCAGTGTTTTATAAAAATTGTAGAAACCGCTATTGGTTTTTCATAATTGTAAAAATCGCTGATAGATGTCCGTGTTCCACTGAAAGTCTTACTCATAATTACTCTCCAGGTCCTTACTGTAACCCTATATATATGCAGGTAGGCTAAATCAGTTATATATATATAACTTGTCTTTCAAGACTAAAGATATTTGGATTCTGCGAGTACGAGTTCTCGATAGTCCGTAGCCCACACAACATTCGAGAATCGCATAAGGGAATACAGTAGAAGATCTGACAGGAGCTTCAACTCAGAATCAAACTGTAGTTGAAGAATCGGCCGATGAGAAGGTATTCTTCTAAATTAACTTTGGTTGCATAGGTTTTATTTTGATCGTTCAATGTCAAATGTTTTATCTGAAGCTCGTTTTGGCGTTTGGCCGTCTAATTAATTTTCACCGAAAATCATTTGCAAAAACAATATTCTTAGCAGTTTTACCTCCAACAATTCCTTCAATACCAAGAAATGTGTTTATTTCTGAAAAGAATTCTTCCTTTGGGTCGAAAGGCATGAAGAAGAAAAATATTCAAAAATAGGGAGACACGATTTTCAGGGTAGTTAGTGAGTCACAGACAGGTGTGAAAAAGTCGAAAGATAAATATTTTCACTACAACCAGACCTGACACTGGAAAAAACTATGTCCAGTGGTAATTTCTGTTCACTGGTTGAAGAAACATGTTTAGCGGTGTTATCTACCGGTACCTGGTGTGTAGATACGGGAGCTACTAATCATATTTTCAATTCATTGTAGGGGTTCAAGAAAACTCGCAACTTAGTGATTGGGAGATTTACCTGCATTTGGGCAATAATACAAAGATAACAGCAGTTGCAGTAAGAGATGTCACTCTCAATTTTGGAAGAGATCGGATTTTAATATTAAAAGATTGTCTTTATATACCTGCCATTAGAAGGAAGTTAGTTTCCGTTTCTGGATTAGCTAAAGACATATATTTGATTTATTTTAATAACTCAGTGATTATTAAGGATAATAAAAAGGTTATCTGTTCTGATATATTGGTGGATAATTTTTATATTATTACTCTAATCTCTCCTACACTGTAACTAACTGAAATGAATAACACATCTAATTTACCATACAAGAAAAAATTTTCTTTTTTAATGAACCAAATATTTCTTTGGCACTTACGCTTGGGTTATATTAATCTAAAAAGAATAAACAGACTAGTAGTATATTAATCCCATTAACTCGTCGTAGTGGGAGGATTATCGAGATAGGTACAAATCGAGAACAGTGTGCTGATGCACAGGATTCTGATTCTACACAGCGTGTTACTGCTAATACACAGACACGGGTAGTACCTCGTCGTAGTGGGAGGGTTGTTCATCAACCTAACTAGTATATGTTTTTGGGAGAATCTTTTGATAGGATCCTGATAGAACTAGATACCGAGCCCTGTAACTATAATAAAGCACTTCAAGACAAAGATACAGACCTTTGGCAAAGGGTTATGAATTCAGAGATGGAATCTATGTATTCCAATCAGGTCTGAAAACTTATAGAACCACTCGAAGGGGTTTCATCAGATGCAAGTGGATCTACAAGAGGAAGAGAGGAGCAGACAGGAAGGTTGAAACCTTTAAAGTTAGGCTTGTTGCTAAAGGGTTCACTTAGAAAGAAGAAATCGATTATGAGAAAACTTTTGTGCCGGTAGCTATGCTTCAGTCTATCCGGAATCTGTTATTCATTGATACTCATTTCGATTACGAAATCTGGCAAATAGATGTTAAGATAGCTTTCCTTAACAGAAACCTTGATGAGTGTATCTATACGATATAACTAAACGAATTTATTGCAAAGGACCAGAAACACATATTGTGTAAGCTTAAGATATCAATTTATGGTCTTAAGCAGGCATCGAGATCTTGGAACACTCGATTTGATCAAGCCATAAAGTCTTATGATTTTCAATAAAGTCCAGATGAGTCTTGTGTGTACAAGAAGTATGACAGAAGTGTGGCGATCTTCCTAGTACTTTATGTAGACTATATCTTACTCATCAAAAATGATGTGGGGACATTATCTACGGTTAAAGTATGGTTATCTAGGCAATTCGATATGAAGAACTTGGGAGAAGTCAGTGACATCCTTAGGATCAAGCTTGTGCGAGATTAAAAACAAAGTATGTTGGGCTTATCACAAGAAAAGTATATCGATGATATTCTTGCTCGTTTTAGCATATAGGATTCCAAGAAAGGGTTTCTCCCTTTCAGGCATGGAATCACTCTATCCAAAAATCAGTGTCCTAAGACACCTGATGAGATAGAGAAGATGAAGGTGGTTCCTTATGCTTTGGCAGTAGAAAACCTCATGTATGCTATGCTTTACACTAGACCCGACATCTGCTTTCCGTTGGCATGGTTAGTAGATATGAGTCTAACTCAGGGCAGGAGTATTGGACGGTGGTAAAAAAATATGATCAAGTACCTAAAAATGACTAAGAATTATATGTTGGTTTATCAGGCAAACAATCTAGTACCTTTGGGGTACACAGACTCAGATTTTTAATCTGATAGGGATTCCCATAAATCTACCTCAGGATATGTGTTTACCTTAGGAGGTAGAGCTATAAATTGGAGGAGTATCAAGCAGTCCTGCATTGCTAATTCAACCATAGAGGCTGAGTATGTGGCAGCTTCTGAAGTAGCTAAGGAGGCCATTTGGCTTAGAAACTTCCTGCTGGATCTAGAGATGGTACCTTTAGTTCAATCAGCAAATACACTTTACTGTGACAATAGCGGAGCGGTTGTAAACTCGAAGAACCCAAGGGTCCATAAGAAGGACAAGCACATTGAGCGTAAATATCACCTAATATGAGAAATTATATAGAGAAGTGATGTTGCTGTGACCGAGATTGTATCAGGAGACAATCTTGCAGATCATTTTACAAAGAGCTTACCGGTTAAGACTTTTTATAGTCATGTAGAAGGCATGGGGGTCAGATGTATGGCAACATAATTTTGAGTATAAGTGGGTGATTGTTAAGGTTGGTATACTGAAAATTATATTTTTAGTATTTAATTTTATTTTAATAAAATTAATTTTTTATTTTATAAAAATCTTTATGAGCAATATATGTATTTAATGTTATGCATGAATGTCCGATATTCTGTAAAATATTTAATCTAGTATGTAGAGTACGGCTTGCACACAGAAGATCAGATTTTTGGTTTTTACAGAATATAAGTTTTATATTCACAGTTTAGATAGAAATGGGCATACCATCGATACGACTGTAGTACAAAATTATAGTAAGTCTATCTTAGTTGCAGGGAACAGATAATAGTATCGTCTATTGTTCTAACTCTCTGTACTAGTACATTTTGTGTGTATTGAACGGGATATTTAACGTAATTAATTTTATACTGACTATATAAATTAATTCACACCCCAAGATTATTATAAATCGTTCTTATCCTTTTAATCTTGAAATAATTATTGATTTACATATGTTTAATATTCGTTATTTTGATTCATTAAATGGTGCGATCTTATATGGGTCTATATTCCCGGTGAGTTAGATATGGATATTATTTATATGACAAATATTAATTATTGACGAAATTCACATCCTAAAATATCGGGATTGACGATACCCCAATAAGGAAGTTTATAAATTTTGACCGAGCTAAACCCTGCAGACGGATTTAATTATTCGGCGGTCAAATAAATTAAGCAGAATGATTTAAGGAATACCAAGATGTCAATTAAATTAAATTGTCAGTAATTGAATTTAATTGGCGGGTATCGAAAATCTTAACGTGGGGAGAAATGGTAAGCATTTAATAACAGGAACTCAATACTATATGGTCTTGAGATTATGGGTCAGACTACAATTATAGTTCTTTAATGGTGTGAACTGTAATTCAGTGTTTTATAAAAATTGCAGAAATTGCTGTTAATTTTCCATAATTGCAGATACGGTTATGAGGTTTGCTTAATTAAGAAAATCGATAATACGTGTCTGTGTTCCACTACAAGTCTTACTCATAATTACTCCCCAAGTCCCTACTGTAGCACTATAAATATGAGGGTAGGCTGAACCAGTTTCATAACTTGTCTTCTAATACTAAAGTTGTCCAGGTTCAGCCGGTACGAGTTCTCGAAGGATTATAGCCCACACTATATCCGGGAATCACATAAGAAAATACAATAGAAGATCTGACAGGAGTTTCAAATCGAATTCAAATCGTAGTTGAAGATTTAACTGGTAAAAAGATATTCTTCTAAATTAACTTCAGATGCACATGTTTTATTTTAATCGTTCGTCATCAAAAAAAATTTCTGGAGCCCGTTTTGACGTTTGCCCGTCCAATTAATTTTTTTTGTTAATTGTTTGTAAAAACAAAGATCTTGGCAGTCTTGTCTTCAACGGTGTTAACTGCCTCGACCCAGAAGTACCTAGGTTGGTTGTTTTTACAAAGCATAGTTCTGGCAATTTCTTCATAGGTCCTATTCTTTCTCTCAACAACACAATTTTGTTGAGAGATTTTAGGAGCACAGAAGTGATAGTCTATACTATTTTCATCACAAAATTTTTTAAAATCTTTATTTTCAAATTTCCTACCATGGTTACTTCTGATACTTGTGATTTGAAATCATTTTTCATTTTGAATCTTTTGAGACAGTTTTAAAAATGTAGCAAAGATTTCATCCTTATGAACTAGAAATAACACCCAAGTTTATCTTGAGAAATCATCAACTACAGCAAATGCATATCTCTTGCCACCAAGGCTAAGAGTTCTGGTAGGACCAAACAGGTCAATATGTAGCAGCTGTAATGGTCTAGAAGTTGAAATTGCATTTTTTGTTTGAAATGAACTTCAAACCTGTTTGCCTTGTTGACATGCATCATAGATTTTATCTTTTTTAAATTTGAGTTGAGGTAGACCAACTACCAACTCCTTTTTCAAAAGCTCTGAAATCGAATTCATGTGAGCATTTTTAAGCCTTCTATGCCTTAGATAGCTATTACCACTCATAGCAGCCAAGCATTTTGTGTCATTTTTAAACAGGTCATTCAAATTGAAAGTGTAAACATTTTCATACCTATGATCTTCAAAAATAACTTTATTATCAATTGTATTTTTTATGATACACTTAGGATGATCAAAGACAACTTTATAGCCTTTGTCACCAAGCTGACTTATGCTTAAAAGATTATGTTTTAAACCATCAACAATCAAAATATTTTTAATAGAAGGAGAAGAAGTTTTACTAATACTGTCAACTCCTATGATTTTACCCTTACTATTGTCTTCAAATATTACAAATCCACCATCTTTGAGGGTAAAAATGGAAAACATTGACTTGTCTCCTATTATGTGTCTTGAGCAAGCACTGTCAAGATACAACTTTTCTTCCTTAAATGAGGATTTGAGACACACTTGCAAAAAAATCAATTTTTGATATTAGGTACCCAAATTTTCTTGGGTCAATTTGAATTAGTTCCATTTGGGTGTACTCCCTTTGGAACCCAAACCTTCTTTGTTGCAGCAACATAGTATGTCCCCAACGGGTAATGTGTGACAATGTGACCATGTTCATACCAATAAAAGCAAGTAATATTTGAATGATTAGAAGCTACTTTGACAAAAATATTACTTTGCAATTTTTGTTTCCTTTTTGGCGGATAACCTATGCCAACTTTATCGAAAATATATTTTTGCATGCCTTAAAGTTTATCTAAGTTTGCTTTTCCTTGAGTAAACTTATGCAAAATTTTAGTAAAATCTTCTACTTTATCTGTCAAAATTTGATTTTCAGCTTTTAGAGAAATAATCCGTTTTGATATAGATAGTTTTTCTTCTTTTAAAGATTTAACTTTAATAGTTAGAGTAAAAACTATTTCTTAAGGATAACATTTTTAGCACCAATTTTTCTTAACTCATCATGCATATTTTCAAAAGTAAGTTGAAGTTCACCTAAAAAAAATGAGCCATCATTTATCTCACTGTTTTCTTTGGCCAAACATAAGTTGGCAACTTCATTATCTTCTTTTTCCACATCTAAGCTGCTATTAGCACTTTCACCCCATGCAGCCAGTATTCCCTTCTTGTAGCCCTTTTGTAGTACTTCTTCAGTTGAGACAGTCAGCCTTCATGTGCCCCAAGTTTTTAGATTCGAAGCAAATGATTTCATCCTTCTTATTGGTGATTTTTCCCTTGTTTTTGTTGCTAGAATCACCTCTATGGCTTTCTTTTTATAGAATTTTCTTCCTCCTTATTTTTTATTGGTTAGGAACCTCTTAAATTTTCTAGTGATGAGAGCAATGTCATCATTCTTGTAACAACCCAACCTGGAGTTTCACTTTCAAGAAAAAGACGTACATGTATTAAATATATTGCCATCAGGCTTACAGCACATGGTTCTAAAACCAAAAGAAACATATACAACAAAACGTGCTCCAAAAAGAGCAAAAAGGAAGATTAAAGATCTTTCGCCCCAATTAGCTCCTCTAAATCAACCTGCGTGACCATATGCACCTGAAAAATATTTTTAAATCCCACACAGTGAACCAAAGTTCAGCAAAAACTAGACAAACTTGAAATAAAGACTAAACATGCTAACAGAATAATATAAATGTTACGACTCTCCCAAGCCTCAAATAGGTTTTTCATGATCAAAACAGGATGCGAAAAGATATGAAAATTTTGACCCACACGAGCCTCAAAACAGTTTGAGAAAAGAAATATATGCAACACATCGACTCACACGAGCCCTATAACGTAACACGATTGTCAAAGCGTAAACAACCCACCAACTTTCACGATTTTACACAACCCACGATGATTCACATGCAATATATGCGTTTTCACGCAACACATGCAACTCGCACAACACACGCAACATATGCAATACGCACAACACACGCAACACATGCAACTCTAAGATCACATTTTCGTCCCTCATTATGCATCTTTAGGACTACATTTTCGTCCCTCATTATACATGAATGCATTTCATGGGATTTCACCGTATGACCACATTTTTTCCCCTTGTCATGCATGAATGCATTTTCGCATGTTCTCACCGCAAGACCACATTTTTTCCCCTCATTATGCATGTTTAAAACTAGGGTTTTAATGCACAAAACCACGCACAAATACCACGTTTTGCAAACTACATCATCCCCGAAGAACGACAATAAGACAAAACAAACCCCCAAGGCCACATCACGACCAGCCAAAAAAGGAAGAAAAACACTCCACACAAGAGTTCAGTCGACTGAAACATCCCGTTCAGTCCAATGAAAAGTTACTAAAATTTCACAAATTTTTCAGTATCTCAGGTCAGTCGAATGAACCACCAACTTCAGTCGACTAAAGTCACACACTGTCCATTTAGTTGACTGAATTCCCTACTTCAATCGACTAAACTTCAAAAAACCCTAGCATGACAAATTTTTTTTTACATTTTGTGAACCAAACCTAAAATCAAACCCAACAACTCACATGTTTTTAAAACCCACAAACATACACGAGCCCACAACCTTGAAAGAAACCAAAAAAACACCTTTAAAAGCCCTTTTTATCCAACCGAAAACAACCAAACACATTTCAAGGACAAACTCAACTTTTACGAACATAAAACAACTTTTCATGCATTTTTAAACGGTCAAAGCTCATACAATTCCACGTAACACCCCTTTAAGATATGAGAGCCTAGGATCTTACCTCGTTGAGTTAAAAACTCGACGCCTCAAACTCTGTGAAATATAAACTTCGTCAAAACGAGATTTTATCTTGATGAACGTGAAGCTCTCAGCGAGGATACTAAGGATCCGCAATTCGATCGCCAAAAATCAAGCCTGGACCCCCAAAAAAGTTAGAAAGAAGGAAAAGATTTTGGTTTGGTTTGAAAAGATTGAGAGAAAAATATCTAACAAATATCTAACGGTTGATATTAATAGGGCTCGCTGAAATTTTTTTTTTTGAAACACAACGCCCAACGGCCCCGGAAATAAACCCAGCATGCATTTCTAAGTTCAAATATGCATAAAACACATATAAACATGCTATTATAAAATAAGAAATGACACGCCAAAATATCACAAAAATTAAAACGGGTGAGGGTCTCACAACTCTACCCCCCTTAAAGGAATTTTTTCTCCGAAATTCGCCACGAGGTCAAAAAGAAAACAACCCTGTCGATCGCAATCGACACAGGCACGATAGATGGTCAACCAAACCATTCCTAGGATAAGGTCAAACGTGGTCATGTACTCTAAACAATGACTAACTACCTCAAAAACACAAGATCTATAAACTCATCCCAACATCACATCCTCACCAACCGAAGTCTCTACACACAGCATACCACCCAAGGAGTCCAACGCCAACCCCAAAATAGATGAGAGAAAAGAATATAATGCTCCTGTGTTGATAAGAACACTGGCCCAAAATCTGCACACTAAGAAAATACCTCTGCTAACTGGAGGAGTAGCTGCATCATCAGGCATGACCGGTGTCTTAGAAGAACTGAGATCTGTATGGGCATACACTCGGCCCTGTATCATTCTAGTCTATCCACCATAACCTGGGACTGTCGACTGTCGTACTGGCTAGACTAAGGAGACTCTGCCGAATTTTTTTGAATTATACTAAGACTATTTTTTTGAAAGTTTAGAAAGAAAATTCTTTATAACAAATTAAATCCAAGTGTTTTTTTTTAAAGAACGTTTTAACCATAAATTAGGTTTTTTATAAAAGAGTTTCCCCGATTATTCTGTAAAGTCGAATCTTCAAGTGGGTTTTACGTGCCTCGAAGTCGATGATGTAACAGAATGGTATCAGAGCTCTAGGTTCGAATACCTATGAGCTATTGGTGATGATGATATTTGTGTGTGATTTATTTGATGATTATAGGCACCACTACACGGCATGATATTTGTGTGTGATTTATTTGATGATTATAGGCACCACTACACGGCATGAATTGTGTGTTTGCATGAGTTTGCGAATGAACTGTCTGGCGTGTGCTATGTGTTTATGTGTGCATAGAGGTTGAATCTTAGGAATGTTATGACTTGTTTTCGGGCGTCCAGTTAACTATTCTGGGGTTCGAAATAGACAAGCGTTTGACCGACGTTCTTTCTATGAAAAATCTAAATTAGTTACTTGGATTGGCGTGTCATACCTAACGATTCTCCTCGGTATGTGTGTGCATGATGATGTATTGTGTTTGATTATAACTAAGATGTTTGTATGATTCTTGAATGTTAAAGGAAAGGGAATGGTCTAAGATATGGCAACTTTCATAGGAATTTTAGTATGTACGAACGGATAGTGAATATGTTAGGAGATGGACCATCCCACTGGATTAAAATTGGAGGTTGGTGGAAAGATCATCAATCATTAGTTACATTTGCTTATAGCAATGGTTACCAATCGAGCATTTAATTATCACCTTGGAAGGCAATTCGTAAGAGACCATGTAGATACTAGTTAAGTTCTCTAGTTGAGGGTGTTTAGAGCGGCAAAACTTTATCTTAAAGAGAATTGTACCATTAATAATTTTATAATTAGGCATAATGACCCGTTGAAAGGTAGATGGTTTGGTGGGGTTGTATCATGAATAACGCATTCAGTTAAAAATCTTAGGAAACTTTAATATGGAGCCTTGTGTTTGGAAATAAAATTGGATGGAGATCGTGTTAGTTATGACTTTTGGACCTTTTGAATACTTGGGCAACCTAAATTCTTTGCAAGCTAGAGAAGTATTTAATGGATTAACACAAAAGTTGGGGGTATGGTCTTTCTTTTTAAGAATTAGTATTCCTTTTGTGATTTTTATAAGACTGAGAAATTTAGATTGGTGACAAGATGTCTTTTTTATGAATTAGGCCCGCGACGAGGGATAGATGATTCTATCCCTGTTAGGAAAGTAAGTGTTCCTTCGGAATGTTGTTATCTGTTATAATGGCACTGTCATGAATGTATGTAACAACTCAAGTATTCAATTTGAGCTTGAGGTTAAGCTAGAAATTAGGAGTTTCTTTACTGCAAGTAAACTGGTTGATGTGATGTTCGCTGGTTGTAACGTGTATGATTTTCGAATGATAAGCATTGAAAGAACGTGTATGAGATATTTGAATGTGAATATGGGAAGAGCAAAATGACAGTATACACATAGCGCTTTGGGATCTTTCTGTCACACTCCCTCTCTAGGGCCGAAACTTACTGTGATATAAAAATAATCAAAGAATAATTGTATCAGTTAAACTGTAATTATTTATTTATAGGAACCAAAATAAATGTACATGCTACGGATACACTATTCTATACTTCCAAACCGGCGTATACTTTACAAAATAAAATTTCATACTTCTGATCTTTTCACTAAAAGATTAAAACAAAAGTCCCAAATAACTACGAGCCCAAGATTATGAATCTGACAACTGTGGTAGACCAACTCTAATCATTCCTGCGATCTACAACCACAAATGTTACAAGAGAGTGCACTTAGTATTATAATGAACAAGATAGAAAATAGTCATTTTATTCAAAATATCATACTTTTCATAAGAGATATAAAAATACTGCATTTACTCGTCATAAAAAATCTCATAAATAACATTCTCAGCCCTTTTCCAAAGTATCTTGCTCAAACTTTTCAAAAGTATCTTTCAAGCTCAACAGCCATTGGTCACTTAATTCACCGTCATATAATTTAAAAGTAAAGTTCTTGGCATAACCGCTATAATTCAAATTGAAACTGTCTTATTCACATTCCATACCCAACAGTGACTAAGTAGTCGTCCACCTCACGACCGGGAGTTCCAACGGTATCGTAACCTCAATTCTCAATGCACGGATAGCAACATGATAGAATGAGGACCACTCTCCACCAAGCACGAGTGGTATGTGCTGTCCGGGACTTAGCCCGCAAAGGCTTTAAGAAAAAAACTCCCACTCAATGGGAAACCTCCCCCATAGGGAGAACCAACACCCATAATTGGGCAACCTCTCCTAACGGGATATAAAAGGCCAAAAACTTTTGTAACTTGACACTTTGGAACAGCATAACATAATATCGATAGCATTTGTCAAAATATTTATATTACAACCACATATTTTTCAAAAGGTGCAGATTGCATATTTAGAAATATCATGACATTTGAATAAAAGATCATACTATCATAATTTTTTTTATACTTCAAAATATGGATATAAAGTAGATTTAAAGCATAATTCATACATTTCTGTTCAAAATAATACTTAAGTACTCTCACCTCGATTTAGGCGCACCGAACTACTTCTTTATTCTTGATTCTAACGTCCTAATCTTCTAATGACACGATTTCGTTGCCTAGAAAGACCAAATCTGCACGTAAGTGTTGGATATTAATCTTTTAGAATTGTGCTTAACTTAATTAAAATTTATTAAAGAGTAAGTAAAATCCTTTAATTTTATTTTAGTCTTAAAGAATAAATTCTTTATTAAAATATTTAAATTTTATTCAAATTTGAAAATATTATTCTTACTTTATGTTATTTAAGTTTTTATTTAAAATTTATTTAATCTCATAATACATAATTTCTTAATATTAATTCTTATCTTTATTCAATCTTATAAAATACAAACAACGACAATTAAAGACAATATAATGGCAATCTTAAATAATAATAATAATAATAATAATAATAATAATAATATATCATATAAAATTCTGTCTTAGAATTTATCTTTTAAATTTTTAAACTTTATTTGTATTAAAACTTAATTTCTAAAAATACCAAATGATGTAAAATAAAGAAAATTTTTTATCCTATCTTTCTTAAATCCAGAAAACTCATCTTTTTGAATTATGATTATTTTAAATTTAAAGACTTGATTTAATACTAAAAAGAATGTTTAAGTGAAAATATAATTCAAGTTAAATTAAAATGTGGATTTTAAAAACCTTTTTGATATTTATCGTAGTCTTTTAATCAAAACAAATAATAACCGCAACCAAACGAGTCCCAACAATTCTCCATACACCCAGGCGTTCAAGTTGCAACACCATTGCACACACAATGGTTTGCTCACACACGCACAGTAGCTTTAACAAAATGAAAGGGGATCAGTGACGGGTGGTCTGCAGTGGCGGCGCACGGTGGTGTCCAGGCGTGGTGATGGTGATACCGTGGCGCGGAGGTGTCCGGTGGTGTTAGTGTGGTGCGGTATCCGGGTATATCCATTATGAGGGAAAGAGTTACATACGGGGGAGAGATATATATGTGAGGAGAGAGAGAGAGAGAGAGACAAAGAGAGATTTACAGAGGGGAGAGAGAGATAGAGGGAGAGAAACCGGGAGAGAAATGAGAGAGACAGAGAGAGAGACGGAGAGAGAGACTGGCGGTGGCCCGACGGTGAACGGCGGTGAGGTGATGCGGCGTTGTCAGCATTAATGTCGGCGGTGGCCGGAGGTGGAGCTGACGGTGAGTGGAAGGGCCAGGAGGCTGTTGGTCGCGGCGCTGCGTCGTGGGGGAAAAGGGCTATGCTTCAGTTTCAGCTTTGGGGAAGAATATGAAAGTGAGATGAGATATTATATATATATATAAAAGAGCGTTTTTGTTTTTTTTTTCTCAGCTTCGTGTGAGCACTACTGAGGCGTAACCCGATATTTTAAAAAAAACATTTGGGGACAGGTGTCCGTCCCATAACGTGCCCCTCTGCATGTCTATACAAAGCCTAAGCATGCCAAATGTTCGGTGAATTGAGAAATTATACCTTGTAAAAATTTTGATGTAAAATTTTTAATTTAAAAATTTTTTAAAAATTTGGTATAACTTTTTAATATTATTTTATGATTTATCGTAAAATCAGAATTTAGACAAAAATTTTCTAATCATATAATAAATTTTCATCTCGATCTTTGATTATCTAAAATTTAATTTGATGTATATTTTTTTAGCTTCAATCTTGAAATTAAGTATAAGATTTTATTAAGAATTTTATTTAAAGATTTTCTACGAATATATTATTATTTATTTATTTTTATAACAACTCGTCAAATATTATATTATTCTAAAAAATGACACGTGTCGTATTTTTATTAATTCTCATGGTACGGGTTATTACACTTTCTGCCTCGGCGATTCGGTGAGGTGAGTTAGACTGGGGTAATTATGAAAAAGGTTGTTAGTCCACGACCTAGTATTGAATTTTGAAGACGAAATTCCTCAAGAGAGGAAAATTGTAGCGGACCGATACGATTTATTAACAGTTCTAAATTACTCTAATATAATTAAAGTTTTCATAAATGACTATTGACGATAATATAATATATTATGTGCGATCGGTGGGAGTAAGGATACTAAAATAATAAATTATGCATGATTCTATAACACTAGAAAATTTCGATAATAATATGATTTAAATTAAAATTTAATTAAATTTGAAAGTTATATAGAGGGATTAACCATAAAAGTAAATTTACAAATTTTCAAATATTATATAAATACTAGGGTGGTTTCAACTTAGAATTTTCTAGAAGAAATAACATAAAATAAAAACAACATAAAATAAAAATAGAGAGAACGCGCATGTGCATGCGACCATTCACCACTGTCGTGCCCCGCCGCTCCTACCACTGTCAGTGTCGTTGACCACCATCCCGTTGTCGACCTCCCTCATTATTTTTGTTTCTCCCTAGCTTTCCCTCCGATGCCTCATGTTCTTGTTTCTTCATCTCCTTCATTCTGCCATTGATGGAGTTCAAGCTTAAAGACCAAGCCCTTTTGGCAACTAAGGATGAACTCTAAATTGGTGGCCACTAGTTGGGAATCAAGCCATCTGGATTGGACATCTTGCAATCAGACCATCGAGAATCAAAATTTCTCAAAAGCCGTGATAAATTTTTCTCCCCGGTCTACAGCCTTCGTCCTTTCCCCTATTTTACTAATTTTTTCTTCATGGGGGGCCACCGGGAATGAACCATGGTGAAATCGACATATTGAAGCTTCATGGAGCTCGAACTCAACTTGGCCGAACCCTAAGGCTTGGGATTTTGATCAAATTCTGAGGCATCAAAACTTTTTGAGGTAGAATTTTGACTAATTTCGATGGTTTGCTTTGACTTATGTTGATTTTCTTGAGATATAGTGGAATTATATCAAAATCCTGATTATTCATGAGAAGATAAAGAATTTGTTTGATGTTCATGATCTTGGATGAATGATTTTCATGGATACTTGAACTTTAATTAGGGAGTTTGGATATTAAATAAGTAATGAAAAGCTTGGAATTCAATGTAGTTTGAATTAATGATTTAAAAATTAGAACAAAAATTCTCTTTGAAGTTTGAGTTGTGGAAATTAACTCTAGTTTATCAATGGATGCTAGAATTCAAAATACATTGGTGAGCGGGTTTAAAGGCAAACACATTGAGGTGGTATTATAGAATGGAATAATGAGATGATTTTACATGAATTGTTGTGACACCCTAAAATTTCGAAGAAAGAATGAAATTTGTTCTTAAACCTTGAATTTATTTGACGAATATCATGAAAGCTTGAAGTAGTATAGTGAAGTTTGAATAGCAAATGAGTACTTGTAGCTTGGAACCATCTATAGTGGAAAATTTCAAAATGGAAAACCTCATTGGAACCCATGAGTGGGTGGTTGAATCTAACTCTTAAACAATGTGATGTTGTGTTGGTGCAACAGGGTTTGAGACATATGACGTCATAATGAGAAAGGAATTTTAAATGATAATTAAAGTTTTAAAACTTGTCGTTGGAGTAAATTAATGGTTGAACTCTTAAAATCCCAATTTTTCCTAAACCTAAAGTTACAATGTGTCTCGTTCGTAGTTATTACATGAGTAGGTGAGTTACACAATCTAACAAATGAATAGTGTTAAATTAATAGTTAAACTCATGCGTTAATTTTAAAATATAATAATAAAATAAAATAATAAGTTAAGTAGAAGTTAATTTAATAACACTCGAATCTTAATAGCTTGGATTACAGACTTGGTATAAATACATGAAATTACAAGTGATTGCACATTGAATAAGACAAGATAATAGAGTTTTAGTACTTCCAAACATGGTATTAGGTAGATTAAATTTTTTTTAAACCTTAATTTCTTGATACCTGAGTTATAGAATTAACTCTAGTTTATAAAGAGAGTGTTTGAAGTTATGACACGAGAATGATATTAATTTTAATTGGATTACTGTGTTTTGTTGAAATTTCATAATTTGTTAGCTTGCAATAAATGAGCAAATTGGTAGTTTATTTGGAAACTCTAGAAACTTTGAAGATTTTAAATTTATTCATGACTCACGTGACGAAATTATATGATAAATTGACATGGGGCCCACGAGGGTGGAAAAAAAATAAAAAGAAGAAATTATGAAAACTTGTGTGAGATTAGTGACATAATGGAATGCATAAAGTGAGGTTGAGGTCAAGAAATGTGAAAGCCTAAACTTAATAAATTGAATTAATGACATGATTAAAAGTATGGGATGAAACTTTGATAACTGGAAATTTTGGAAAGTGAGTGAATGATTGAAGGAAGAGTTGTGCAAATTTGAGACATATAATAGTAAAATGAAAATTGAGAAAGAAAAAACACAATGGGTAAAGAATATGATTTAAAAGACACTGGTTGATGTGAATGTGACTGCTTTATGAAGGAAGCATGTTAGATGAGAAGTTAAATGTGGAAAGAAACTTTATGGTTTTGAAATTGAATAAGGGAGACGGACTCCCGGTTATTAATGAATAATGATATGGTTAATTGAATATTGAACCGATGATTGATTAATGTGATTAAGTTGTGCTTGACGAACTCCGCGGTGAAAGATCGAAAACTTGCATAAGCTGGATACTGTGTGTCCCTTGGGTTAGCCCCCGTAAAATAGATTTGGATATCGTGTTCTCTCAGGTGAGGTCTGTAAAACAGGTATTGTCGTGGTAAGTTATAGAGTTATCTATTACTCAATGGTTTCGCGTAACCTACTGGGGGAATAGAGAGGAATTTTTATAAACTGCACTCGACACCGGTTCAATATTTTGATTAATGAAATAAAAGTAAAAAAATGATAAAGAGAATGTGTAATTTATGTGAGGAAAAGAAAAGAGAAGTCTAATGGTTGAATAAGAAAGTGGAGTGGGTTTATTAATAATAAGAGATGTGAAATAATAGAAGACGAACTAAGTGAAAAAACATGTAATGATAATAAAATGGAAAAGAACTTGAATGGAAATAGAGTGAAAAAGTGAATAAAGAACTGATAAATTGAAATGAAAATTAATAGTTTCACGAGAAATAAGCAGTGTATTAGTAGTTAGTAACTAATTAAAGAGAAAATAAAAATAAAAATAAGAAATGAAAAAAGAAAAATGGGGAAAAAGAAAAAGTAACCAATGGAAAGCAAGTTTACTAACTGAATAAGAAAAGAGTGATGAGTTTAGTCACAAGTTTTGAGAGTCAAGAAATATAAAATGAATGTATATATACTATTATCTCTAAGTGTACAACAAATAGAAATGTGTGAGTTATAAAATGAGAACGAAAAAAAAATAGAGATTGTTGCATAATGTTTTGCTCATGCACACCTAACAAATCATGCATTGCACTGTTTTTAATCTTTATCATATGAGTTTCGGCTCACGTTGGTTGTATCAAACATTTTACAGGTTTAAAGAGGAAGGAAGAGACATGACATGAAGTTTGGTGAGGGATTAAAGTAAATGAAGAATAAAATATGTTTGTAGTTTGTAATTTTAAATAATGTATTTAGTATTATGAAATTTGTAATATTATTGGTAATTCTTAAATGCTTGTAAAGAAACATGTATTTATGTCTCTTGATTTATATATGTCTCTTGTAGTTGATCATTAGACTTATGTTTTAAAGTGTAAAGGACGAAATAGGTTTTTTTTTTTTAAGTAATAGTATGTATATTGAGGATTGGTTTGAGTTGATGAAACCACAGTGGTGGAAAAATTAGTAGTTATGTAATTGTTAAATTGTGATTGTGAGTTGAAATCAAGCTAAGTCCGAGTATAAACTATTGTTGAATTGGGCAGGCAAATAGGTAAATTTGGGATAGTTTGAAAAACAGAGGAGACTCTGCTAAATTTTTTTGATATATACTAAGACTATTTTTTTGAAAGTTTAGAAAGAAAATTCTTTATAACAAATTAAATCCAAGTGTTTTTCTTTAAAGAATGTTTTAACCATAAATTGGGTTTTCTACAAAAGAGTCTCTTCGGTTATTCTCTAAAGTCGAATCATCAAGTGGGGTTCACGTGCCTCGGAGTCGGGGCCGTGACAAAACTGTTGTGGTGATCCAGATTGATGAATACTAGGGCCAAAGGACCTCTGCCTCTTGTTGGAGCGCCCACCCGACCATGTCTCTACTCTACTCTACTGTGCTCTGACTACTCTAGATCCACGAGTCTCACGCGGAGTGTTCTCGATCATTGCTGCTGACTCTACCAACTTTGTAAAAACACGTAGCCTCAATCCTGCCACTCGCTCCCTGATCGTAGGTCTCAGACCCCCTTCCAAACCTCCTCGAACGCAGCTCGTCTGTAACCACCAATTCTGGTGTAAAGCGAGATAAGCTAGTAAATCTGGTTTCGCACTGCACAATGCTCATCATCCCCTGAGTGATGGTATAGAACTCCTCTCTGTAAAGGTCCCTTGGGGAAGCGGGAAAATATTTCTCTAGAAAAACCCTCATAAAAGCTGCCCGCGTGCCTTCTATGGTATTCCTAGCATATTTCCACCACTCATCAGTGTCACCTCTCAATTGAAAAGCAGCAAAAGAAATCTGCAGATCTGCCTCAACTATCTACAATGTATCCAGAATCAGGGTCACAAACTCGAACCATTCTGTAGCTACCGTGAGATCTGGATCCCCAGCGAAGGTAGGAGGGTCAAGACGCCTAAACTCTGACATCGCCACAGTGGCCCTCGACTCAGGCACTCTCTCTGCCCTTAGCAGTCTCAGCTAACTGACGGATGGAGCCTACCATCTCACACAGCAACTCTATCGCGTCCATCGGTCCTTGGGGAGCATTTGCATCCCCAGCATCATGGATCGGTATATCCCCTTGGCCCAACCCACAGCTTCGACCACGACCCCGTCCTCTCCGCGCAGACATCATGTCTATATGAAAGGGATACAGAACATAAGATACAGCACGTCGCATTAACATAAACATCAACCACATAATCATGCTAACACTTAGCCATTTATGATTATGCAAACTCATCACACATTCCGCGAAAAATCGACAAGAGTGACGCGTCAATTGGATAATCTACTTAGATTCCTTGTCAAAAAATACGTCAGCCAAATGCATTTCTAACTCAGCTTCCAAGTTTGTTAATCCAAACGCCCGAATACAAGACTAACCAATCTAAAGGTTCAACCCTTATGCTCGCATATACACCATGCTCAACAAACTAATACATTCATGTTATCAAAACATCTAAACACATACAATCAAGTACACGCAATCAATCCCACAAGATGATTCACCCTCTTTCCACGGCTCTTAGGTATTCGAACCTAGAGCTCTGATACCATTTGTAACAACCCAACTCGGAGTCTCACTCTCAAGAAAAAGACATACATGCATTAAATATATCGCCCTCAGGCTTATAACACATGGTTCCAAAACCAAAAGAAACATATATAACAAAACGTGTTCCAAAAAGAACAAAAAGAAAGACTAAAGATCTTCCGCCCCAACCGGCTCCTCTAGATCAGCCTGCGTGATCATATGCACCTGAAAAACGTTTTCAAATCTCACACGATGAGTTAAAGCTCAGCAAAAACTAGACAAACATGAAATAAAGACTAAACATGCTAGCAGAATAATATGAATGTTACGACTCTCCCGAGTCTCAAAATAGTTTTTCATGATCAAAATAGGATGCGAAAAGATATAAGAATTTTGACTCACACGAGTCTCAAAACAATTTGAGAAAAGAAACATATGCAACACATCGACTCACACGAGCCCCATAACGTAACAAATTGTCAAAACGTAAACAACCCACCAACTTTCACGATTTTACACAACCCACGATGATTCACATGCAATATATGCGTCTTTACGCTACACACGCAACATATGCAACATACGTAACACATGCAACTTTAGGACCACATTTTCGTCCCTCACTATGCATCTTCAGGACCACATTTTCGTCCATCATTATGCATGAATACATTTCACAAGATTTTACCGTAGGGCCACATTTTCGCCCCTCATTATACATGAATGCATTTTCGCAGGTGCTCATCGCAGGACCACATTTATGCCCCTCATTATGCATGTTTAAAACTAGGGTTTTAATGCACAAAATCACGCACAAACACCACGTTTTGCAAACCACATCATTCCCGAAGAACGACAACAAGACAAAACAAACCCCCAAGGCCACATCACGACTAGCCAAAAAAGAAAGAAAAACACCCCACACAAAAGTTCAGTCGACTGAAACACCCTATTTAGTCGACTGAAAAGCTACTGGAATTTCACAAATTTTCTAGTGTCTCAGGTTAGTTGACTGAACCACCAACATCAATCGACCGAAGTCACACACTGTTCATTCAGTCGATTGAACTCCCCACTTCAGTCGACTGAACTTTGGAAAACCCTAGCGCGACAAAAAAGTTTTTACATTTTGTGAACCAAACCCAAAATCAAACCCAACAACTCACATGTTTCTGAAACCCACAGACATATACGAGCCCACAATCTCGAAAGAAACCAAAAAAATACCTTTAAAGCCCTTTTTATCCAACCGAAAACAACAAACACGTTTCAAGGACAAACCCAACTTTTACGAACATGAAACGACATTTCATGCGTTTTCAAATGGTAAAAACTCATACAATTCCACGTAGTACCCCTTTAAAATATGAGAGTCTAGGATCCTACCTCGTTGAGTTAAAAACTCGACGCCTCGAACTCCGTGAAAAATGAATTTTGTCGAAACGAGATTATGTTTGGATGAACTCGAAGCTCTCGGCGAGGATATTAAGGATCCGCTCTTCGATCACCAAAAACCAAGCCTGGGCCCCCCAAAAACATAGAGAGAAGGCAGAGGTTTCGATTTAGTTTCAAAGGATTGAGAGAAAAATATCTAACAAATATCTAAGGGCTGATATTTATAGGGCTCACTGAAAATATCTTCTTTTTTTTTAACCACAACGCCCAACGCCCCCAAAAACTAACCCAACATGCATTTTTAAACTCAAGCATGCATAAAACACATATAAATATGCTATTATAAAACAAGAAATGACACGCCGAAATATCGTAAAAATTAAAACGGGTCAAGGTTTCACAATTCTCATCACTGGAGACTTCTTTTTTAGTTTCATTCTCAAAGATAGAGGATTTAAAAGCTCTTCCCTTCTTTTTCTTATTGTCCTCTTCATCATTCATCTTTAGGTTCATCTTATGAGTCATGAGTGACCCAAGTAGCTCCTTCAAGCTAAGTATGGTAAGATCTTTGACTTTTTGAATGGTTGTTACTTTGGCTTCCTAGCTCTTAGACATGCACCTAAGAATTTTTTTACCATATCTGCATTAGTGCATACTTTTTCAAGAGATTTTAGTCCATTAATAATGTCTATAAATCGAGTAAACATATCAGATTTAGTTTTATCATGCTTCATTTTCAAAAGCTCATAGTTATGACTAAGCAAGCTATTCTTAGATTCTTTAACTTGGTTGGCTCTTTCATGTGTAACTTCTAATCTATCCCATATCTCTTTTGTTGTATCACATGTAGAGATTTTGTTAAACTCATTAGAGTCGAGTGAGCAATAGAGTAAGTTCATTACTTCGGCATTTTTCTGTATTTCTCTAATGTCATCTTTAGTCCACTCATTTTCTGGTTTAGGGACAATAGATCCTTCCACTACTTTAACTAGTCTCCTAGGTCCATTTATGACGACCCTCCATAGGTCATAGTCAACATTCTGGATGTATATTCTCATCCTCGCTTTCTAATAATTGTAGTTTGTTCCACTAAATAAAGGATATATATTTGTGGATTGGCCTTCAGAGTGTACTGGTCCAATTCTGGTTGGCATGGATCCTCTTAGATTGTTAAGTCAAAAAGCAAGAGTCCTTACTTCGATACCAATTGTTAGTCTTAGACAACCAAAGAGTGGGTGAATTGAGTTTTAAAAATAATATTAACTATTTAAAAATCTTTTAAAAAGCCTATTTAATCTCATATAATAAATATGGCAATAAGCACAAATAAAGATATAGCAGTGAAATTTAAAAGGAATGAGAGAGAAATTTGAACCAGACGCCAAGGATTTATAATGGTTTGGCTTCTTTCAAACCTGCGTCCACTCCTCAAGACTCCTCTTGAGAATTTGCATTATGATTGAATGCTTAATAGATGCATTCAAAAACCTTTACAGTATGAAGATGTTTCTTCAAACACAGTCTATTTTTCTAAGCACTCTTCAACTTCTTTAAAAATGTATTGCACACTCTCTTAAAGACATCTAGGGTGACTCACCCTTACAATAAATTAGATTGAATAAATGAGAATATTACTCACTAACACTCCTTACAAAGATTTGATAATAAATGTACAAGAAAGTGGGTGATTCGGGGCTAGATGAGTAAATGTGAAGTTAATGAACAGGAGATAGTTTGAGAGCTTTTAATGCACTTGTATTTTAGCAATCCAGAATTTTAAACCTCTAAAATTTACTTCTTTTATAGCCCATTGAAGTAAATGATCGTCGGTGGTAGATGGACGCAATTAATGCTCTAAGAAAGTTATCGTTAAACTAGTGCCGTTTTTTTGAAAATTGTCGCAGGTGTCGACAAAAGACTTCTTGGTGTCGACTCAAACTGGTGTTAGTTTTGGTTATCGAACAAAAGTGTCAACTCATTCTTCATGAGGTGTCAACTCAACTTTTGGTCGTTCTGATACTACATTTATATTCTACACCTTGGTTCGACTCAGAGTGAATCTGGTATCGGTTCTATTTGCCGCGACCCGTTTTCAAAAATAACGTCCGTAACCAGTCAATGAGTTAAAACTCACCTGAGGCCTCTTTCATTTCTTTCATTCCTAACTTCCTTCCTCATAACATGGAAGAATTTAGAGATAGACTAGTTTCATTATCATAAAAAGAAAGTTACATTCACATCTCAGTGATCGTTTCAAAAATCTTCAAAGCTTGCTAATCGTGCATGAAAGTGATTACAAGTAAAATATTGACACTTTCCAGCAAAACATTTTCTTTTACGCATCACTTGACATATCAAATACAACATCCGTTAGCGAAACTAGTGTGAGTTCATTGATATATGAGTTATTATCAATTTCGAAATCACATAATTATAATGTTTAACGGTTCAACCAACAATTAGTAAGAAGCGACCCTATGATAAGATACAATAGACATAATCATTTCTTAGCCACCTGACTAGGACTCCACCCTTATTACATCACCTCGCTAATATGGTTTATCGTCTCCCAACAGTCAAGACGACGTTTAAACGACCATTCTCATGCTTTAGATTATCACAATTTCACATTTATTTTCGTGATTGTTTCATGATCAATTCATCATTTCTATATGTAGCATATCAAAGCAGCAATTTGAAATATTAACTAGCACAGATATCGAATAACTCACCTTAACTTAACAGAACTTATTCAATTAATCTTGTCCAGAATTATCCCAATCTAGACAATAACATATGCAGAAACAAAACCTCAGTTTATATTTTTAAGGATTACATAATATATTTTTATTTTTATTTTTTATTTTTTTATCCTAATTTTGTGTATTTCTTCTGGAATATTTTTCTTAGAATGTTATTCTTTAATTTATTATTACCATATCACTCTACTTTTAACATTTGAAAATTTAATATCAAAGTCAATATAATGTTTATTTATTATAAGCTTATTTAGAAATTAGATAAATTTTAGATCTTTTTAAATTATATTGTATCTTCGGCAATTATTATGTATAAAATGACTTTTCGAATAATTAGAGCAATATGTGACTAGCAAAATAACTTTTATGAAATAATATTTATTATTTTATTTTTGTTTAAAATTAGTGTATATTTATAACGATATAAATTATATTATTTCTATATCTTTTATTATAATTATATAATTGATAACTTTATAATAAAAATATAGTTAATAAGATTTCATAAATAAAATATTATAAGAATATCTTGTCTTCGTAAAGAACTTATTTAATTTAATTGTCTTGATGTTATTTTATGTACAGAATATCTTGTAAAACAATAGTAACTTTTATTATTTTTCTAAGCTAACATTTATTTTATAATTATTTAAAATTAGATTTTATTATTTAATCATCATTTTTAATTTTCAAAATATTTTATTTTAATTATATTAAAAGAAGGTTAAAGATAAAACTATACAAATTTTAGTATAGTTTTGTTTTATTTTTTAAAAGGTATTCTATTTTATAAATTTCATCATCATCATCATCATCATCATCATCATCATTATTATTATTATTATTATTATTATTATTATTATTTATTAATGTTTTTATTTTTTTTG
This sequence comes from Heliamphora ciliata, assembly GCA_032360265.1. Taxonomy (NCBI): domain Eukaryota; kingdom Viridiplantae; phylum Streptophyta; class Magnoliopsida; order Ericales; family Sarraceniaceae; genus Heliamphora; species Heliamphora ciliata. The sequence continues at coordinate 28,092 of JAUMHN010114199.1, forward strand.
AAAACTTTTGTATTTAAAGCATTACATTAGCGTGAAAAGTAACTATTGAAACAAAACAAGTAACGAGACAATGCATGCATGAACAGGCATAGAACCTGGGGTATGTTTCGGTTTCTTCGTCAAACTTTGGCATTTTCGTTTGAGCAATTTGGGCATCGATTTCGACTGTCGTTTGCAACTACGCAAAGGTGGGCATGAGTGGTTTTAGCTACACTTACGGAGAAAAAAAATAGTATACTGTAGTGGCAGTGGCAGATGTCCAAAGTTCGCTCGATAAAATGATTTTCGAAACTTGGTTTAGAGAATCTAATTTGGTGGAGGTTCTGAGATGGTTATGGTGGCTTGGGGTGACCATGTTGGTTTATGGGAGAGCCGTGGAGGTGGTAAGTGGTGGTTCATGGTGCTACTTTCTGTTTCTGGTGGTGGTGCAGGGTGGCATTGGATGGTGGTGCAATGTTCATGGTGTTTATGGGGTGGCGGCGGTATGTGGAGCTAACGGTGGTGGTGTTTGATGGTGGTTGTGTTGAGACAACCCGCCAAGATCGTAAGATTATGTAGATGATTTTAGTCAAAAATAATCTGGACGGACAAAGGTCAAAATTGGCTTCATATTAAAACTTTTGATATCGAATAATAAAAAATAAAATTTGGTAATACTTCCAAAGTTAGTTTTAGGATTATACATTTTGAAATCTGATTAGATAATTTCAGTTGCTGCAACGATGTTTAGTTAAAAATTCGTTGCAATTTTTGACTTTTAATCAAATTTTCAATACAAGTCTTCTACTGTATTTTCGAATGCTAAAACACGAATGAAGTATGGGTTTTAATCTATCATGACCTTTAAAACTTGTCTAGTTACCTGTTCTTTGGATTCACAACATGAAAAATCGTAAAATTGATTTTTGATCAACTAGCAACAAGGTTTTATAATCGCATATAAATAAGTTACAATAGAAACCTGTGGAGTAAATAAGACATGGACGTCTAATATAATTATAAAATTCTACCTCAACCTAGTAGTACTTTCATAAAAATATAAATTATAATTCATTACACTAAAGAATTATAATTGCGCTCCCAACCTTATTCTTAAAATCGAAATATTCAAACTCTTGTTGTTATATACTTATTTATTCTCCCTACGTTAATATTACAAATACCCGTCGATTAATTTAATTTGCTACAATTATATTTAATTGATTACTTCATAAATTTCTTAAGCCCGTACCCTAATCTTATTTGATTGCCGAATTATAAAATTCACTTGTAGAGTTTGGCTCGGTCAAAACTTATAAATTTTTTTAAGGGGATATGATCAATCTCGATTTTTTGGGACGTGGATTCTGTCAGTAATTAATATCCACCATATAATTAATATCGTTGTCCAACTTACTGGAATTATAAACTTATAAAAGATTGCACCTTCTAATTAATCAAAACAATGAGTATTAAATATACGTAAATAATAATTATTTTAGAATTAAGAGTATAAGCACTCATAATAACTATGAGGTGTAAATTAATTTATATAGTCAGTACAAAATTAATTATCCCAACTTGATTCTATTCAATACACTCAAAGTGTACTAGGATAATGAGTCGAAATAATTATTGAAACAATTATCGTTATCCGTAATCAAGACAGATTTACTAAAATATTGTGTTACAGTCGTACCGATAATTTGTCCAATTTCATCTAAGATTATGAACCAAAAACTTATATTATACAACAACCGATAATATGGTATTTTGTGTGTAAACTGAACTCTGCATATCAGATTAAATACTATGTAGAATAAAGACATTAATGCACAACATTAAATAAATAATAATATACATACATTACTCATCAAAATTTTCATAAAATAAAAAAATTAATTTTATTAATAAATAAAATTATATCCTAAAATCAAAACCATGGTTTTTAATAAATAATCCTAACAATCTTCCACTTATACTCAAAATTATGCTGCCATATATCTAACTCCCATGACTTCTACATGATTATAAAAAATCTTAGTTGGTAAGCTCTTTATAAAAGAATTTACAAGATTACCAGCTAATGCAATCTTGGTCACAGCTACATCACTTCTCTGTACGATTTCTCGTATCATGTGATATTTACGCTCAATGTGTTCCACCTTCCAAGGTAAACTCATATCCTGAGGTAGATTTTTGGGAATCCTTAACTGACTGAAAGTTCGAGTTCGAGTCCGAGTCCAAGTCTGTGTACCCTAAAGGTACTAGACTATCTGCTTGATAAATTAACATACAATTCCTAGTTCATTTCAGGTACTTGATTATTTGTTTTACCGCTGTCTAATGCTCCTATCTTGGATTAGACTAATATATGCTAATCATTTTAACGGGAAAACATATGTTGAGTTTAGTACAAAGTATAGTATACATGAGGCTTCTTACTATTGAAACATAAGGAACTGCATTCATCTTCTCTATCTCAATAGCTGTCTTAGAATATGAATCCTTAGATAGAATAATTCCATACCTAAAAAAGAGAAACCATTTCTTCGAATCTTGTATGTTAAAACGAGTAAAGATTGTATCGATATAAATAGCTTGTGATTAGCCTAATATCCTTTGTTTTCGATCTTGCATAAATTTGATCCCAATGATGTGACTGGCTTCTCTCAAATTTTTCATATCAAACTGACTGGACAACCATACCTATACAAAGATAACACCCCCATATCATTTTTGATGAGAAAGACTTTATCCACATAAAGTACTAAAAATACCACCATACTTCCATCACGTTTCTTATACACATGAGACTCATCAGGACTTTGATTAAAATCATAAGACTTAATAACCTGATAAAACCAAGTACTCCAAGACCTAGACGCATGTTTAAGTTCATAAATAGATCTCTTAAGCTTACACAACATGTGCTCCTGACCCTTTTGCTATGAAACTATCTAGTTGTACCATATAGATACACTCGTCAAGACTTCCGTTAAGGAAAGTTGTTTTCACGTCCATTTACTAAATTTCGTAATCGAAATGAGCTGCAATAGATAAGATAATCTGAATAGATTTAAACATAACCACTGGCAAAAAGGTCTCCTCATAATCGATCCCTTCTTTCTGAGTAAACCCTTTTGCAACAAACCTAATTTGAAGGTTTCTACCTTCTCGTCTGCTCTTCTCCTCTTCTTATAGAAACACTTGCATCCGATAGATTTTATCCCTTCGGGTGATTCTATAAGTTTTCAGGCATGATTAGAGTACATAAACTCCATCTCAAAATTTATAGCCTTTTGCCAAAGTTCTGTATCTTTATCTTCGAGTTCTTTGTTGTAATTACAGGATTCGATATCCAGTTATGTCGGGATGTTGTCAAACGACCCTCCCAATAACATATACCGATCGAGTTGACGAACAACCTTCCCACTATGACGAAACACTACCTCCGTCTGTGTACTAGTAGTGACGCGTTGTACTTATTCTGAATCCTATGCACCATCATCCTTATGGTCTTCTGGTTGTAAAACTGGCATATTAGTGGTAATACCCTAATCTAGTTTAGGTTGGTACGTGTTTCGATAATCCTCTCACTATGACGAGGTAATGGAATATCAATGACACTTTCCTGTGGCACTTGTCCCATACTACTGGTATTTTTTTCCAGCTCTTCTAGAATATTTCTACTTTTGGGCTTGTGTCCATTACATAATCCTCTTTGAAGAATCGGACATTGGCACTGGCAATAATCTTTTGATTGTTAGAATTATAAAATAAATCACTCTTCGTTCCTTTAGGATATCCAATAAAGAAACAGACTTTTCTTCTCGATTCCAATTTATCTATGTTCCCTTTCAGCACATGTGCTAGACGTTCCCAAATCTGAATATGTTTCAAACTAGGTTTACCCGGTCCACAATTCTGTAGGAGTAGAACGTACTAACTTAGAAGGTACCAAGTTTAGAATATAAACTACTTCTCTAATGCATATTCCCAAAACGAGTTGAGTAAGTCCGAATAACTCATCATTGACCTCACCATCTTCATAAGAGTTCTATTTTTTCTTTCTACTACACCATTCTGCTGTGGAGTGCCCAGTGTAGTCAACTGAGATATAATTCTCTCCTCTGATAAATAATTTCTAAACTCTCCAAAGAGGTACTCGCTACCACGGTCAGACCGTAGTGTCTTAATACGTTTTTTAGATGCTTCTCCGCTTTTTCCTTAAATACTTTAAAATTTTCAAATCATTTAGACTTACAGTGCATCAAATAAATGTATCCATACATTGATTAATCGTCAATAAAAGTAATAAAATATTCAAAGCCTTCTCTAGCCTGATTAGTCATAGGTCCACATAAGTTAAAGTGAATAAGTTTTAACAGTTCTTTAGATCAATAGACTTTAGTTGAAAATGGCCTCTTAGTCATCTTACCCACAAAGTAGGATTCAGACTGAAAGTGCCTCCACTTCTAATGAACTCAAAGATCTATCTTTAATTAGTTTATTTATCATTTTCAGATTATGTGATATCCTGGTATCCTACATCGGAAAGAGAGAGGAAGTTCCTGGGCTAAAAAGAAAATACTCTGAACCCTTACATTCAACGAGACCTTTTTCCAGGTGATAGAAATTCTAGCAGAACTCCGCAGTTAAGCGTGCTTGAGCGGGAGCAATGCAAGGATGGGTGACCCTATTGGGAAGAACAAAACCATGAGGGCTTTCCCCAAAACGAACAATAGCATTGCCATGTGAAGGATCGGTGTGTTACAGATTAATATGATATATGTGAAAGTGCCAAAGATACATTTAGTTCATTAAAAAATGTTCATTTATCTTAAATGGTGAATTATATGTATTATTCAATTTATTCAGTTACAGTGTAGAAGAGATAAAAGTAATAATATAAAAATCATCAATCAATGTATCAAAATAGATAAACCATTTATTATCCTTAATAACTACAGAGTTATTAAAATAAACCAAATATTCATCTTTAATCAATCTAGAAACATAAACCAACTTTCTTCTAATGGAAGGTACATAAAGACAATCTCTCAATATTAAAATCCTATCTCTACTAAAACTGAGAATGACATCTCCCACTACAACTGTTGCCACCCTTGTATTATTGCTCATGTGTAGGTAAATCTCTCCATCACTGAGCTGTCTAGCTTTTTAGAACCTCTGTAAATAATTGCAAATATGATTAGTGACTCTCGTATCTACACAACAGGTACCTATATATAACATTGCTAAACATATTTCCACAATTAGTGAACAAAAATTATCTTTGTTATTCTGCTTACCAAGATAAACTAAACATTACTTGTCAATCTAAACAGAAAGTAAGTTCATTCTAATGGAATGTATATAAAGACAATCTCTTAATATCAAAATCTTATCTCTACTAAAACTGAAAGCAATATCTCCCACTACAACTACTGTCACCCTTGTATTATTGCTCATGTGTAGGTAATTCTTTGCATTACTGAGCTGCCTGATTTTCTAGAACCTCTGTAAAGAATTATAGACATAATTAGTGGCTCTCGTATATACACAACCGGTACCGGTAGATAACACCGGTAAACATGTTTTCATAACTAGTGAACAAAAATTACCTTTGTCGTTCTGTTTGCCAAGATAAACAAAGCATTGCTTTTTCCAGCGTCCTATCTGATTGTAGTGAAAACACTTTCCCGTCGGCTTTTTTCACACCATCTTTCGGACCTTTAGCTGCCTTCGCACCTAAACCTCCCTATTTCTGAATTTTTTTCTTTTTCTTACCTTTCGGCTTAGAGAAAGAACCTCTTTAAGTGACAAATACACTTCCTGGCTTCCTAATAATACCCTCGGTTGCTTGATGTTCTTTAAGTAGTTCTGCTAGGGAGAAACTAAGTTTGTTTATAGTATAATTAAGACAGAAATGCTTAAAGCTATTAGGTAGTGACTAGAGTGTGATATTAACCTGGGTTTTCCTGTCAATCTCAGCTCCAAGGATCTCTAGTTCATTCAAAAGACTAATCATCATTAGAACATGATCTCTAACTGGGGTGCCTTCAGCCATGTTTTTGTTCAACAAAAATTTTATGGCCACCTACCTAACGGCACAATTTTGATCCCTAAACATATCTTTGAGATTCATAATCATGTCGTAGGCACTATGAATAAACTAATGCTGGCATTGCAATACATTTGACATAGAATCCAAAATATAACAGCGAGCTATCTGGTCAACCTTTTGCCACTTCTGATTAGCCCGAATTTCCTCATCGATCGCTCCCTTATCAGGTACTGATGAAAAAATCTCAAATAACACAAATTTATAATTCTCAGCAGTTAAAACGATATCTAGATTCCTTTTCCAGCCAGCATAATTAGGACTCGTGAGTTTGTTTTCTTTGAGTATAGTCACGAGAGGATTGAAAGCCATTTTATCCTTAGATCACAAAATTAAAAACTATTTATTACGATGAGCAAATACTTTGAATTTTATTTTAAAATTGGTTCCCTCTACTATTTTTAAAAAAATTTGTCAGCAACCTAGTACACCATGAATAGCATACTTCGATAGGAAGAACATCTACTATTCATCATTTGTCCAGACATGCAAATTTTTATTAATTTTACTATCTAGGTACTATTCATCATTTGTCCAGACATGCAAATTTTTATTAATTTTACTATCTAGGTAATAGACTTTACCAAATAAAATTAAATAGCTGATGTAGTTTCAATCTTATAAATAATAGCAGTGACTCAGATAAAAAGATACTATTATTTACATTTAAGTGTATACCATTACTTAATACTGAATCAATCGCTTCGCAACGAACATTCAGATGGAGAAGTGATTCACAGTAATGATTATTCAGAATTATCCCTAAATAGGGTTCGTATCGGTGATCCCATAATTAATTCTGTTTAATAGGGAGAAAGACCATAATGCCAACACATAAAAATAATTACATTATCTACAAACTAGTAATAGAGACCGCAAAATTTATCTGTGAATAAATTTTTTTACCCATTTAGTTTTTAAAATATTTTTGAGGGTTATATAAACTATTTAATTAAAATAAATTTATAATTTTCAAAAATCACACGATACAAAAGATTCTGATTTTAAACCATGTTTACGTATTTTATGTGTAAGAAATAAAATTTTTAAATTCTATTTATTTTGAAAAATTAATTTTAAATAAAAATTAAGAATTTTATTTTATTTTCCTGTTACACATATTTTAAAAAAATAATTTATTAAAATTAAACTCTTTTTAATTAATTCAAAAAAAGTTGAAATTAACTATCACGTTTTCTAAGATATCTGATTTAAAAAAAATCACTTTTAAACATGTTTTTATGTAGCAAATAAAATTTTAATTTTTAAAAAAAATTAATTTCATTAAAGAAAATTTTATTTTATTTTTTCATTACAAAAAAAATTAATTTCAAATTAACAGAATTAATTAAAATTGAACAAAATAAATAAACTAAAATAAAAGTATCTACACATTTAAATAAATAAATATATTAAATTTCGTCATTTATGATCAATAACTCTTCAATCAGAGAGTTTTTATTTATTCAAAAAATCTATAATACTATCAGAATCAAGATTCTAATATTCTATTTCTGTCAAAACACGGCAACCAACCAAAAACTCTCTAATACTCAACTACTTCGAGTTATAATGCCACTTAAACTGAATCATGACCGTTATGCCTACACCGCCACCGCCGCCGAGAAGCGCTGCGCCTGCGTCGCCCCTATTGCGCGCTACCACTGCGCGCCTCGCGCCTGTTGTGCTGTGCTGTTGAAGATTATTCAGCATATGCTCTGGCCTTCATTGTTGTTCATCATTCCACGTGTCACTATTCCCAAAATCAATGTCTTGGAATGTTCATGGAATGCACTGTTGAAAGGATTCACCATGATAATTCAATAATTGTGATTGGACCGAAAGACTTTGATCATGGTTTCCAAGTTGGTGCCAGGGCTTTGCTTCGGTTCAATCTTTAACCTCTTAGATGTTCTTCATCCAATTGACTTTCGACTACATAAAAATAAAAATATAAAAATTAAAAATTGTAAAATAATTATTTTTACATTAATTATATGTCTTCGAAGAGTTCACAATCAATTTACCACGATCAATTCTCATGATTGAAAAAAATTATATAATAATCACTCAATTTTATACAATCAAACATGCAAATATATTGATTATTAAAAGCCGGGATTAGATTACTACAAAACAAAGTTAGCTCAATTTAAGTCTATCTGAATCCATGATTAAATCATACATAATCAAATACGGCTCTGATACCAATTGATGAGACAAATTGCTAAGATCTTAAGATCATGTCTATAATTTAATCAAAAACAATCTGAACGAACAAATGCCGAAACTGAATCCAGATTAAAAGTGTGTAGTGTTGATTCAATCTTTTTTAGAAAATATTTAATTTAATTTATTTTAAAATTTAATTAAAAATACATTTTAATAAAATCATCAAAATTTATAAAAAATGTCCTTGGGCTTACATTCACCAATCTTCACCTAGTCGCAATGAACAAAGAGTAAACAATGCCTTACAACCATCCAGCTACCCATCACGATTGAGGGAGATGGAGAGGGTGAAAAAGATAAGAAGGGGGGATGACAATAAGCCAAGTAGTTCGCAGCCACCACTTGTGCCACACTTTGATCCTAACACCTCCACCACCACTTTGTTGCGAAGATGGAGAGGGTGGAAAAGATAAGGAAGGGAGATGACAATAAGTCGGGTAGTTTGTTGCCACCACTTGTCCCACACTCTAGTACCAGCACCTCCACCACCACTATGCTGCGGAGACTGGGAGGGTGGAAAAGATAAGGAGGGGGGATGACGATTTGTCGGGTAGTTCGCAGCCATCACTTGTGTCACGACTCACTTTCATAAATAGCGTCCATAACCAGCCAGTGAGTCAAACTCACCCGATACCTATTTCTTTATTTTCACTTATGAGAAATAAAAAAATTTAGTGATAAACAATTTTTATAGAAGAATGACACTTTGTTTACGTTTTCTAGGAATTTCATTTCAGAACCCTCCAGAGCTTACTAGCCGTGCGTGGAAGTAATTATGAGCAGAGCATAGGCATACTTCAGCAAAACTTTTCCTTTTATGTATCACCTGACATGTTAAAGAACACGTCCATTAACAAAATTAGTGTGACTACACATATATCAAAATTACAGGTTTATCATGAAATATTAGCTTTTTGAAAACAAATTGTTAGGCTATTTTTATCAAAAGCAATAACATCACGTTTCATAGTAAGTTCAGGCATTAAGCCCTGATAGTTTTTCATAAGCATGATTGCAGGCATTATACCTTAGCAGTTTTCGTAAACAGGATTATAGGAAATACGCCCTAACAGTTTTCATCACCAGGATTACAGGCATTACACCCTGCATACGATGATAAGCTCATGACTATGCTAGAATTATATAGGGAGCGACCCTATAATTCTTTTCACTACGATATCATAATCAACAATTGCATGGCAGTGATTCCATCCTTATACATCTCACTGTTCAATACTCCAGTGATCGGGCTAATACTATCCAAGTTATCATCATATATACATTTTTAGAATAGGCTTAATCAGGATATTCATATGTTTTTCAAATAGAAATAATTACAATTTCCACATATATGTCCATGACAGTAAAGTTGTACAGGAATCATCATTTTATGTGAAGACAAAATTTTGCATTCAAATCAGAGTAGAAAACTCAAGTAACAAAGATATATGAGACTCACCTTGACTTTAGCAAAATTATTCAATTAGTTTGCTTGTAACGTTCCCGATCTATATGACACATACAAATAAAACTTTAATTATTATCTTTATATTTTTGAGTAATCTTCTTATTTTTATTTATTTATTTACTCTAATTATTCTTCTTAAAAACATAAATTACCTTTTTATTTAGTTTTATAAAATAATTTTTAAAATATATTTTTATTTCTAAAAAATTTACTTGGAATTCTATAAATCTCATAACTTTATTTTATCTATATAAAAACTATAAAATCTTTATTTTTAACTTAGAATATCATAATAAAGATTAACTTTTTATTTTATACCAAAAATTTATTAAAATATTCTTATTATAAAATCTTATCTTATTTTTATTTAATACTATTCTTTCAAAATATTTAAATTCTATACATTTGATTTTTAAACTTTTTAAATCTTATCTTAAACTATCTCTAAATTTTATATGAGAAAATCTTTTTATTTTATATTATTCATTAGAGAGTAACTACTAAATTAATAATTTATCTTCTAGTTTAAAAATTATAATATTTTGACAAAAATAAAATTATTTATGTGATAAAAATTTATTCCAACTTTATTTATAAAATATAAAATTTTCATATTCTTAATTTATTCTATAAAAGATTAAATTTCCAAGATTAAATTTCCAAGATTAAATCTTATTAATATTATTAAGACTAACTATTAAAACTAATATTATTATAATTATTACTATAATAACATGTCAATTACAATAACATGCCCCAACAGGGAAAAACTTTAGAACAACAAAAAGACTCGAACGCATGCACAGCGTTGTGCATGTAGTGTGTTCGGTGCCACGATTTGTTTCGTCCCAACTTCAGCATGTTTGTCTGGACAATCTGGTATCGGTTTTGATAGTCGTTCGTGACTACGTGTAGGTGGCTATGATATGAATTTATTCAAATCTTTCTTAAAAATAAAATTAAACAAAAATTTTCAAACATCATTATTCTTGCAGTGAAAAATAAAAATAACTAAAAACAAAAATACTGATAGTAAACACTCTGGTGGCTAGGTTCACAGGAACCAGAACTCTATCTGTTCTTCTATGTTCTCCTCAATGACATCATCCTGCACTTCATAACCAAGGCTCTATCTATTCTTCTATGTTCTCCTCAATGACGTCATCCTGCACTTCACAACCTGGTATTTGAATTATCAGGGTGACATAAAGCGAAACCATGAGTTTAAAGAACTCAGTAGACTCATCATAAGTAAAGCATGCATCGATAGCTAATCATATCAACAGGTAGCAACAAATAAACAGCAGATATATCAAAATGCATCGTGATTTAATTAATTACTAATAACTCCAACTAGGATTATCCTAGAATACTATCCAAACACATCCTTCTCCTCATCATCATCATCAACATCAAATCTAATACACGAGAAATTTCTACGGTTCCAGCCAGATGATATTCTAAAATAATGACAAAACCAAACCTATGGTCTGTTTCTGCCAGATAATCATCTTAGAATTACAACCGAGAACGCATCTGTGTCTATCCAATAAGTTATCATAAAATGCAAATATACACCGGCCCAGCCTACAGCGGTGCCTGCTAGGTAATTTATCAAAAACTTAAACTCTGCTAGATATTATTAAAATTCGAAAACTAGTTCAGCCTACGGCGGGTGCACTTTGATAATATCCATCACCACAACATACAACTAACCACTCGTAATTAACCCCGTTATGATTATTAGCATGCGACGTTTATTTAAGCAATTCTCCCGATGAATACATTCTCAATAGTTAAAATCATGCTAATATCGATAATCAACCTGTGATACGAATCATGCTTTAACGAAAAATGACAACTTAACATGCGATTACCTATAACAACACGAGATATCTAAACATGCATGAATCGATAAATAAATAATCTTATAATCAAATAAAATGTGTTAAATATCAGTTTGAATCCGAGTTTCGTATTTATATATTTTTTTTAAACAATATTATTTTTTTGGAAAATGAATTTAAAATGCAAAATTTGATTGTTGGTTTAATTTTGTTTAAACGATTTAAAACACTTTTTAAAAAAAAAAATTTAACTTTTTCTACGAAAACCCGATTAAAATTTGACTAATTGATTAATTATTTTTTAATGAAATGCTACACTAAAATAGAGTTCTATCCGTCTAACTGCGGGTGAAAACCTGAACTAAAATAGAGTTCTGTCCCTAAAGCTGTTTGTAGGCCCTACTAAAACTTGGATGTAAAGCGCGGATCGCGGTCAGATACTATAGAAACAGGTATACCATGTAGCCTTACGATCTCACGGATATACTTTTGACACAACGCCTCAAGTGTATCTGTCATCCTGATCGGTAGAAAATACGCTGACTTTGTGAAGCGATCGATGATCACACTAATTCCTATATGCCCCTACGGAGATCTAGGAAGTTCTGATACGAAATCCATACTGAGGTATCTCTAAGGGTTATAGAGTCCTTCCTGGTTTTTGATGCTCTGCCTTGACTTGCTGACATGTCAAACAACGGGTCACAAAAATTGCCACATCCTTCTTGATACCACTCCACTAAAATTGTCATTTCAAATCTCGGTACATCTTTGTCACGCCCGAGTGTACTGCGAACATCAACTTGTGACATTCCTTTAATACTTGATCTCGAAGACTGTCGGTGTTAGGTACAAAGATATTTTCTTGATATGTTAAGCCTCCATCGGCACGAAGCTCCCATCCCTAAACTAACTCCTGATTAGACAGCTGATGTTTGATGAAAGCTACCTCCTAATCAAATCTCTGCGCTTCTAAAACTAGCTGGACATGACTCGGTGTTGCCATTTTCACACTAAAACAGATACCTTCACTTCCTTCTGACAAGCCCAGATGATACTCACTGAGGGTCTCCAACGAATGCCACAGACAAACCAATTCTACTCTTATTTTTCTACTTAAGGCATAAGCCACCACATTCGCCTTACCAGGATGATATGTGATACAGATATCATAATCTCCCAGGTACTCCATCCAATGTCGTTGTCTCATGTTGAGCTCCTTTTGTGAAAACAGATATTTGAAACTCTTATGATCAATGAAGAGTTCAAACATTTCCCTATATAGATAGTACTTCCACGTCTTCAATGAAAAAACTACTACTACCAACTGCAGATCATGAGTCAGATAATTCTGCTCATGCGGTTTAAGCTGTCAAGACCCATACGCTACAACCCTACCAGTTTACATCAAAACACAGCCATGACCTTCCTTAGATGCGTCGCAAAACACTGTATAACCCACGTTTCTATCGGGTACTATCAGAATGGGTGCACTAGTTAATCTCGTCTTCAACTCTTGAAAAACTTCTTCACAAACATCGCTCCATTCAAACTTAATCCCTTTCTGCGTTAACCTCGTTATCGGTCGGGCTAATTTATAGAAATTCTGAATAAATTTTCGATAATAGCCTGCCAAGCCCTGAAAACTACAAATTTCAAAAACTAACTTTGGTTGCTTCAAATTCATCGCAGCTTCTACCATTGCTGGGTCCACTGATACTCCTTTTTCGGATATAACATATCCCAAGAATTTTACTTCTCATTGCCAAAACTCACATTTGCTGGCTTTGCCGTACAATTGTGCATCTTATAAAACTTGGAGGGTAATTCTCAGGTGTTGCTTATGATCTTCGGTGCGGGAGTATACTAAAATGTCATTGATGAATACTACCACGAACAGATCCAAGAATGGCTGGAACAACTTGTTCATCAAGCCCATGAATACTGCGAGTGCATTGGTCAATCCAAATGGCATCACTACAAACTCGTACTGGTCATATATGGTACGAAAAGTTGTCTTTGGAATATCTTCTTCCTTAACTCTTAGCTGGTGATATCCAGATCGAAGGTCAATTTTTGAAAAGTACGACGCTCCTCGAAGCTGATCAAAAAGTTCGTTGATTCTTAGTAACGGATATCTGTTCTTGATCGTCACTCGATTCAACTGTCGATAATCTATGCACAACTGCAAAGATCTATCCTTCTTCTTCACAAAGAGTGCGCGCGCATCCAAAGGGGAGGTACTCGAGTGAATAAACCCCTTCTCTTCTAACACTTACAACTGATCATTCAATTCTTGTAACTCTGCTGGTGCCATTCTATGCGGAGGGATTGAGATTGCAGTGCCGGGCTGTAGCTCAATCAAGAATTCCACATCCCTCTTTGGGGGTAACCCTAGCAATTCATCAAGAAAAACGTCGACAAACTCCTCAACAATCTGTGGAAGGTTATTCCTTAGTGAGTCATCACTAATTGTCAGGCAGGCGATAGAACTAGCGAATCCATCAATTTTGTTTTCCTGTGTAACGAGAGACTCCTTTCTATCTCCCTGAATCTTACAAAAGGTTCCATCTCCGGTGCATGCGCGGATTCTTTTATGATAACAATCAATCACTGCTCGGTGTGCTGACAGTCAGTCCATACTGAGGATTATATTAAAACCTCTGAAGTCCATCACTCGAAGATCACAAAGCAAACTAAACCCGGAGATTCTCAACACATAGGACTTACATACAGTCTTTATACACTATAGGCTTCCTAACGAAGAAACAATCTTCAATGATTATCATCACTGTCGAGAGTTCCCATTCTGAGCTCCCTTCTGATTGCCATTACTGTTCCAATTAGCCACCGGACCTGGATTCTGAGTCCTTTGCTGCAGTTGATTTTGTGGCTGCTGTTGCGGCAGAGGCCGCTATGGTTGCCAGTTCCCATGACCTTGATTCTGTGGGCATTCAAACTTTTGATGGCCTTCTTGACCACAAGTGAAGCATCGATAAACTCTAGATTCATTCTGATTCGGTGGTTTATATGGCTTAGAAGTGACTGCTTGGCTTCAGTTGTTATTACGGATAGGGCCTCCCTTTGACGATCCAGCTCTGGCCTGGAACACTTTCTTCGTATCAAGAACCTCTTTCTCCATCAGTAGGGCTGTGTCAACAACCTCAACATAAGTAGGAAGGCGTGCGCTTATAACTCTACCATGGATCAGAGGCTCCAAGCCCCACTCAAACTTTCTGGCCTTAGACGCTTCATCTAAAATAATGGTCCCAGTATAACGGCCTAACTCTTCGAACTTAGAAGTATATTCTGCTACTGTCATCCGTGCCTGTTTCAGCCCCAGAAAACTTCGTATCATCTCCTGTCTCTGTGCATCTGGAAAGTACTTTTAGAGGAATAACTCCTCAAACGGCTGCATGGTAGCCATATGACGGGAATTCCTTACCGAATTCCACCAGTGGTCAACTTCTCCCTCTAACTGATAAATGACCAGGGCTACTCGATCGGCTTCATCCCTAACGGCCATGGTCTCTAACATCTTTTCCACTTGATTCAGCCAACTCTCTGCCTCTTGGGGACGGGTTCCACCACTGAACGTTGGGGTTCGCTGCTGGCGAAAATTAGAAAAAAAGTCATCTTGTCGGTTCGAACTCGTTGTGCTTGAGCAGGTGCAGGCTGTGGACTTCTTATTGCATCGACGAGGGTCCGGAGTAGAAAATTAAAGTCCCCGTCTCGTGGTACCGACAGCGATTCTCTCTATCCTTCGAACACTTCAGGTTGCACATCTTCTCGTGGTTCTAAGTATCGGCGGGGTCTGCCTCTCGCCCGATTCATCCATATAAACAAATAAACCAAGGCTTTTAAACAGTTACTATTAAATTTTTACGTTTTAACGTTATTTAAGTTGAATTTACAATCGCATGGGTAAAGGTTGAACCTAGTGCTTTGATACCAACTGTGACGACCCAAATTTTTTTTTTGATTCATCTAAGTGATAAATAAAATACTAGACAACAGAAATGCAATTTCTTATTATAATATTTCTCAAAAATAAAATTAAACAAAAATTTTCATACATCATTATTCTTGCAGCGAAAAATAAAAATAACTGAAAACCAAAATGCCGATAGTAAAAACTCTGGTGGCTAGGTTCACATGAACTAGGGCTCTATCTGTTCTTCTATGTTCTTCTCTACGACGTCATCTTGCACTTTATAACTTGGTATTTGAATCACAAGGACAACATAAAACGAAACTATTAGTTCAAAGAACTAAGTAAACTTATCACAAGTAAAGTATGCATCGATAGCTAATCACATCAACAGGTAGCAACAAATAAACAACAGATATATCAAAATGTATCATGATTTAATTAATTATTAATAACTCCATTTAGGATTATCCTGGAACACTACCCAAACACATCCTTCTGATCATCATCAACATCAAATCTAATACACGAGAAGTTTCTACGGTTCTAGCCAGATAATATCCTAGAATAATAACAAGACCCAGCTTACGGTATGTTTCTGCTAGATAATCATTCTAAAATTACAATCGAGAATGCATATGTGTCTGTCTGATATGTTATCCTAAAAAAATATACACCGACCCAGCCTACGGCGGTATCTGCCATGTAACTTATCAAAAACCTAAAGTCCATTGGATATTATCAAAGTTCGAACACTGACCCATCCTTCGGCGGGTTCACTTTGATAATATCCATCACCACAACAAATCACGACATACAACTAACTACTCATAAATAACCATGTTATGATTATTAGCATGCGACGTTTATTTATGCAACCCTTCCGATGAACACATTCTCAATAGTTAAAATCATGCTAAAATCGATAATTAACCTGCGATACGAATCATGCTTTAACGAAAAACGACAACTTAACATGCGATCATCAATAACAACATGAGATATCTAAATATGCATAAATCGATAAACAAATAATCTTATAATCAAACAAAATGTGTTAAGTGTCGGTTTGAACCCGAGTTTCATATTTACAATTTTTTTTTTAAAAAAAACAACATGATCTTTCTAGAAAAAAAATTTTAAATGCAAAACTTAATTGTTGGTTTAATTTTGTTTAAACGATTTAAAACACTTTTTAAAAAAAATAATTTAAATTTTTTTATGAAAATTTGATTAAAGTTTGAATAATTGAATAATTATTTTTTAATGAAATGAACCCTTTTAATTTCATAATATTTATCATAAATATTCAAAAAAATTCAACAACTATATGAACATAGGATTCATCGAAGTAATTAAATATTGAAACGGCGCAAAACTAGTGATTCAGTTATTAATTTTTTTAAATTTTTGATTAATTATTTATATTAAAAATAATCCCTTAATATCAGAATTTTCATCATACATATTAACATACAGTAACTAATTAAAACTAAAAATCAAAAAAACTGAATAAATACCACCGATGCGTTGCGAAACTAGTAATTTTGGTTACCTTTTTTGATTTTCTATAACGGCACGGCTTTGATTTAAGATGAATGGTTTAGACTCTCTCTTTTTAAAAAAAACGAAGAACGGTTGGAGAACGAGAAGAAAACGAAATGCCGAGATAATCGAATATTATTTGTAACGATCAACAAAATAAACGCAGGTTTAGATCTTATCGGTTAAAAAACGAAACCGTTAACTATCAAAAACACGATGCCAGGAGTATACCTCTAAAAAATCACAACGATCCAACTTTGTTTAGTCCTTGATCCGTGCAAAAATACAGACTGATTTCCTCCCCAAACTCCATCCAGCGGCGCACTGCTATAGTTATTTTCCTAAGCTACTAATGTGGTTCCCAGCTGCGCACAATTAGGTACCCCATCCCTAATGGGTATAAGTATATATATATAGAGATAAAGATTTTATATATTTAAATATAATTATTCTACTTATTTATTTCTTAATTTTTTTGCCTTCCAAAAAAATTATAACCTTCTAAAAGTTATTTCTTTTCTAAAGAGATTATTACCTTTCTAAAAAAATTATTATACTATCAAATTATTTATTATTATATTTATTAAGTAATATTTGATTTATTAAAAAAAAATTCTCGAAAGCTCGGATCGTTACACGCCTAGCTACAAGTTTGTAGTTTAAGACAATGAGTACAAACAACAACAAAAAAACTCGATGAACATGTGTACAGACTTAAACCCTTAGTGAGCAAATTGGAAGCGTGTATTGGCTATTGAACAGTCTCATTGTTCATTAGTTTTGGCCAAATATTGGGAATACAACTTTAGGCTTTATTTGGATTTCCTAAAAACTATGAATCACTTGGAAAATCATGTCAAACTTAGGACAGGATCTTAGGCCATTTTTCCTATTTGGACATGTTCGTTTCTTCTCTTATACACTTACCCTAGTCTGTCCATTTAAGTTTTTTACATGTAAGCTGGTTCTTGTTCACCCATTATATTTGAAATGTCTTGAGAACATGCTGGTGCTATCGTGTACAAGCAATTTGAGAACAAAGGATAAGAGAATAAGTGTTTACTAAAAAACAAAAATAAGAGAAGCACGATGTATTTCAATTTCAAATGTATTTCAATTTCAAAGAGATTGCTAGACGATCCAGATAAGAAAGGGGTTGATGTATGTGATACAGGAAAGGAATGAAAATGAGCACCACGCTATTTTGATTGTTGACCTATTCCGGGATGTACTTCATGTTTGACCCTCACCCTAATATACTGTTAGGATTGTATACTAAAAATTATGATTTTTAGTTTTAGTATTTTATATTTATCAATAAAATTAGTTTTTCCATGTTATGAGGATATATTAATTAGCAATATATGCGTTTCATTATTTATTTAATGATTTATATGGGTGTCTTTTATTTTACATATTTAATCTAGTGTGTAGAGTTCGGCTTACACACAAAAGATCAGATTATCGATTCTTATAGAATATAAGTTTTGATTCACAGTTTAGATGTAATTAGACAAAATATTAGTACGACTGTAACCTAATATTTTAGTAGATCTATCTTGATTACGGGGAACGATAATTGTTTCGACAATTGTTCTGACTCATTGTGCTAATACACTTTGTGTGTACTTAACATGACCAAGTAAGGGTAATTAATTTTGTACTAACTTTATAAATTAATTTACTTCACATGGTTATTATGAGTGCTTATATTTTTAATCCCGAAATAATTATTATTTGCGTATATTTAATATTTGCTATTTTGATTCATTAGAGGGTGCGATCTTGTATGAGTCTATAATTCTGGTAAGTTTGATAGCGATATTAATTATATGGTGAATATTAATTATTGATGAAATCTACATCCCAAAAAATCAGGATTGATGATATCCCCTTAAAGAAACTTATAAGTTTTAACCAATTCAAACTCTGCGGGTGGATTTTATAATTCGGCAGTCAAATAAATTAAGCAAAAGGGCTTAAAGAATTTTTGAAGAAGTTAATTACATATAATTGTCAGTAATTTAATTTAATCGGCGGATATCTGTAATCTTAACGTGGGAAGAATAATTATGCATTTAATAACAAGAGCTCGAATACTACAGTTTTGAGAATAAGGCTGGAAGTACAATTATAATTCTTTAGTGGAATGAATTATAATTTATATTTTTATGAAATTGCTTCTGGGTTAAGCCAATATTTCATAATTACATTAGAAACCTATATCTTATTTACTTCATAAGTCCCTGTTGTAACCTATATATATGTTGTTACAAAACATGACGCCATAATTCATATTATTCAGTCAATAATTAGGTGCTGAGATTTCCACGTTATCTGAAAATCCTAAGCTTAATTAAGAAGGTTTTGAAGAATACGATAGATCAAATACTACACTTTGTTCCTGTTTAGTATTCGGGAATACAGCAGAAAACTTATATTTGAAATTTGATTAGAAGTCCAAAATCGCAACAGATCGCTGACTGGAAATTATTGCAGCAACTGAAATTATTCAATTAGATTTTGAAAGGGAGTTTCTGTGCGAATTTCAAAAATTTTAAAAAAAATATTTTGAAGGTCTATAAATATCTGGCAGTAGATATTTTCAAAACTTAGCGATTAAGCTTTCTCCAAATTTTCTCTATCTTCTCTCTAACTTCTCGGGGGCCTGGGGCTCAATTTTCAACGATCCAACAGCGGATCCTTTCTATTGGCTTCGTGGTCTACGCATCCATCTGAACGAAATTTGATTTCGACAAAGCTCGAATTTGCACGTAGATTGATGCATCGGGATTTTGACCCAACGTGGTAGGATCTCAGATTCTACTGTTGTATAAGGGTGTCATATGCAATCTTATGCATTTCTACCGGTTAAAAACGCATGACAAGGTGATTTATGTTCTAGATTTGGTTTCTTTTATTAAAACTGTCTTTCGGCATTTTCGGTGGACGGAAGGGTGTTTTGAGAGTTCCTTTCGAGGCTTTGAGGTTGTTTTGGGTTTGGTTATACCCGTGGGCATCAAAACAGGTGCTTGGAGGCTTTGATTTTGGGTTTATACATGTTTTGGGAGTTCAAAAACTTGTTTTTGGGCAAAAAACTTGAAACGAGAACGTTCTGGAGCTTCAGTGCATGCTGAAGGGCGCTTAAGCGCCTAGCGGGTGCCTAGCGAGCGCTGCTCACTGGTGGTGACGCACTCAAGCACTCTAAAAGCACTTCGCGAGCGCCGGGTCCGCAGGACTATTTTTTGGCCTTTTTTCTTTTGATTATATCTCCCTCATTCGGACTCGGAATTGGGTCGTTTTTGTATTCAAATTGAAGCCCCGAAAGTGTTCTTTTGAATGACACCTCTCTCACTTTAAAATTCTTTTTGTGGAAAAAGTTATGACCAAAAGAGTGAGGGTATGTCAAAATTTC